>CAXITT010000772.1:94381-107328 GCA_964033795.1 Lymnaea stagnalis
GGGTGATATTCTCTGTGACCATGGGTGATGTTCTCTGTGGCCATGGGTGATATTCTCTGTGACCATGGGTGATGTTCTCTGTGACCATGGGTGATATTCTCTGTGACCATGGGTGATGTTCTCTGTGACCATGGGTGATGTTCTCTGTGGCCATGGGTGATATTCTCTGTGGCCATGTGTGATATTCTCTGTGGCCAAGGGTGATATTCTCTGTGACCATGGGTGATATTCTCTGTGACCATGGGTGATGTTCTCTGTGACCATGGGTGATATTCTCTGTGACCATGGGTGATATTCTCTGTGACCATGGGTGATATTCTCTGTGGCCATGGGTGATATTCTCTGTGACCATGGGTGATATTCTCTGTGGCCATGGGTGATGTTCTCTGTGACCATGGGTGATATTCTCTGTGACCATGGGTGATATTCTCTGTGACCATGGGTGATATTCTCTGTGACCATGGGTGATATTCTCTGTGACCATGGGTGATATTCTCTGTGACCATGGGTGATATTCTCTGTGACCATGGGTGATATTCTCTGTGACCATGGGTGATATTCTCTGTGACCATGGGTGATATTCTCTGTGACCATGGGTGATATTCTCTGTGACCATGGGTGATATTCTCTGTGACCATGGGTGATATTCTCTGTGACCATGGGTGATATTCTCTGTGACCATGGGTGATATTCTCTGTGACCATGGGTGATATTCTCTGTGACCATGGGTGATATTCTCTGTGACCATGGGTGATATTCTCTGTGACCATGGGTGATATTCTCTGTGACCATGGGTGATATTCTCTGTGACCATGGGTGATATTCTCTGTGACCATGGGTGATATTCTCTGTGACCATGGGTGATATTCTCTGTGACCATGGGTGATATTCTCTGTGACCATGGGTGATATTCTCTGTGACCATGGGTGATATTCTCTGTGACCATGGGTGATATTCTCTGTGACCATGGGTGATATTCTCTGTGACCATGGGTGATATTCTCTGTGACCATGGGTGATATTCTCTGTGACCATGGGTGATATTCTCTGTGACCATGGGTGATATTCTCTGTGACCATGGGTGATATTCTCTGTGACCATGGGTGATATTCTCTGTGACCATGGGTGATATTCTCTGTGACCATGGGTGATATTCTCTGTGACCATGGGTGATATTCTCTGTGACCATGGGTGATATTCTCTGTGACCATGGGTGATATTCTCTGTGACCATGGGTGATATTCTCTGTGACCATGGGTGATATTCTCTGTGACCATGGGTGATATTCTCTGTGACCATGGGTGATATTCTCTGTGACCATGGGTGATATTCTCTGTGACCATGGGTGATATTCTCTGTGACCATGGGTGATATTCTCTGTGACCATGGGTGATATTCTCTGTGGCCATGGGTGATGTTCTCTGTGACCATGGGTGATATTCTCTGTGACCATGGGTGATATTCTCTGTGACCATGGGTGATATTCTCTGTGACCATGGGTGATATTCTCTGTGACCATGGGTGATGTTCTCTGTGGCCATGGGAGATAATCTCCACGACCAAGCAGAACAAACGAAAGCCATCGAATAATTAAGAGCCGTTAAATAATTGAAAGCCGTTGGCTAAGGGAAAGCCTTTAAATGACATTATCTTTATACTCAGATGTAAACATGGGTGCAGCAGACGACGTAAAGTGAGACATCCACCGGAAGCTGTCAGTACCGACAGTTTAATAAGCATATCTTGGACAGTTCACCGAGTGTAGGCAATCAGCCACGGCGGAACTCCTCGATAAAGTTTGTTTAACATCAGCGGGCTTCACTATTTTAAAAAAAAAAAATTCGAATGAACTATTGTAAACTGATCCCAGGTTTAAATAATGTGTGTTGTTTTGTCTTCTTTCATCTTCTCCCTCCCCCACCCTACCCTGTGCTTTAAATACCTTTGTAACATAGAGAATTGTCTTTGACGTCTTGTTTCTTATGTCTTATTTACGTGGACAATAATAGTCTTTGACGTCTTGTTTCTTATACCTTATTTATATTTGACGTCTTGTTTCTTATATCTTATTTACGTGGACAATAGTCTTTGACGTCTTGTTTCTTATATCTTATTACGTGGACAATTGTCTTTGACGTCTTGTTTCTTATACCTTATTTATATTTGACGTCTTGTTTCTTATATCTTTTTTACGTGGACAATTGTTTTTGACGTCTTGTTTTTATACCTTATTTACGTGGACAGTTGTCTATGACGTCTTGCACGTGTTAAATAAAGGAACTACATAGGATTGTAAACAAAAAAGTGATATGCCACTTTCATGACATTGTAAACAAAAAGTGATATGCCCCTTTCATGACTGAATCTGGAGTCAGAAACGGGTTAAAGACTCTGACTCCTATGACGTCACACCTCCGACACTACTCCTGAATGTAACGTGAAATGTCATGACAAAAACTGAGGATATCTTTGTAATGACATATTAAACAAGCACCGCCCAGTCCAAAACCTGATTTGATCAAAATATGCGTAGCCATGTAGCACTCCTCCTCCGCCCTCGTCCCGATCTCGCCCGCCCTCTAGACTAAATATATGCCCTACCCCTCCCGCACCATTAAGTTGTATTTAAGGTAACCAAATATCAAAGAAATTATTTGACCCATTTAATGTGTCATGTGTACTGCAGTGAACGAAAATTGCAATAGTTCTTTGGAACGTTAAACCCCCATTCACCTGGATCACTATGGACAAAGTTTCCTTACGGGGTTACTAGGGAGCGTCCATTGAATAAAGCTGTTGTCATAACTAGAGTCTCAGTCCTGAATAAATAGAAAACACAGTGTTTTCTGTGGGTGAAGATCACGTCATAAGCATAGAGTTTAAATTAGATGCACTTAACAAACCACTGTGTCCAGGGAATAGAAGAATTGAGACGGATTTCTGGGCGTAGGAGTGGGAGATTTGAGACGGATGTCTGGGAATGAGAATTGAGACTCGTGTCTGGGAGTAAAAGAATTGAGACGGATGTCTGCCAGTGGGAGATTTGAGACGGATGTCTGGGAATGGGAGATTTGAGACGGATGTCTGCCAGTGGGAGATTTGAGATGGATGTCTGGCAGTGGGAGTTTTGAGACGGATGTCTGCCAGTGGGAGATTTGAGACGGATGTCTGGCAGTGGGAGTTTTGAGACGGATGTCTGCCAGTGGGAGATTTGAGACGGATGACTGGCAGTGGGAGTTTTGAGACGGATGTCTGGAAATGGGAGATTTGAGACGGATGTGTAGGAGTGGGAGATTTGAGACTGATGTCTGGGAATGGGAGATTTGAGACGGATGTGTAGGAGTGGGAGATTTGAGACTGATGTCTGGGAATGGGAGATTTGAGACGGATGTGTAGGAGTGGGAGATTTGAGACTGATGTCTGGGAATGGGAGATTTGAGACGGATGTGTAGGAGTGGGAGATTTGAGACTGATGTCTGGGAATGGGAGATTTGAGACTGATGTCTGGGAATGGGAGATTTGAGACTGATGTCTGGGAATGGGAGATTTGAGACTGATGTCTGGGAATGGGAGATTTGAGACTGATGTCTGGGAATGGGAGATTTGAGACTGATGTCTGGGAATGGGAGATTTGAGACTGATGTCTGGGAATGGGAGATTTGAGACTGATGTCTGAGAATGGGAGATTTGAGACGGATTTCTATATCCGGCCCGCGAGGCCAGTTCATCCGGCCCGCGAGGCCAGTTCATCCGGCCAACGAGGCCAGTTCATCCGGCCCGGGAGGCCAGTTCATCCGGCCCGGGAGGCCAGTTCATCCAGCCCGCCGACGGTACTTTAACTTGCTTGTAAGTATTGTACAGAATGATTATCCCGCCCGTGCTCGTTATTTTGTCCAGTATCGGGCAAGTCCATCGGGCCCGCCGTGAAAAAAGTTTGATGACCCCTGCTGTAGGGATAGGGTAAAGAGTCATATTTTTAAGGTATAGGAGAATGTTAACACATTTCTAATGGTGTGTGGGAATATAGACTCATTTCTGTGGTGTAGAAGAATTAAGACACATATCCAGGGTATATGAAAATAGAAAATAGGGTGTAGGAGATAAAGACACAGTTCTGTGTTGTGTCAGAGTAGAAACATTTCATTGAAGTGTGATACGGTGTTTTGTTACTATAAAAAAAACGAATTCTTTATAAACAATTTTTATAATTACACAAAGACTTAATTTTTATTTACCGACTGGGAAGGAAAAGAAGTGAGGGTAAGGGGGGGGGGCGTTCCACTTACCAGACAGGTGTCTATCCCGTGTCATGTTGACCTAATATTGTTGTTTTGCCGACCATTTCTGTCAGTCAACAATAACCTCATGACTCCCAGCAGATGATTCATTAAAATAATTATACGGGCAGTTAAAAAATAAAGGTTCTACAGCGATTGGGGTACAGGGATAATAAGCAGGTGTGACGACATGGATGGGTGAATAAGAACTGGTTGGGGGCATGGATGGGTTAATAAGTACTGGTTGGGGCATGGATGGGTTAATAAGTACTGGTTGGGGGCATGGATGGGTTAATAAGTACTGGTTGGGGGAATGGGTGGGTTAATAAGTACTGGTTGGGGCATGGATGGATTAATAAGTACTGGTTGGGGGCATGGATGGATTAATAAGTACTGGTTGGGGGCATGGATGAATTAATAAGTACTGGTTGGGGGCATGGATGGGTTAATAAGTACTGGTTGGGGGCATGGATGGGTTAATAAGTACTGGTTGGGGGCATGGATGGATTAATAAGTACTGGTTGGGGGCATGGATGGGTTAATAAGTACTGGTTGGGGGCATGGATGGGTTAATAAATACTGGTTGGGGGCATGGATGGATTAATAAGTACTGGTTGGTGGCATGGATGGATTAATAAGTACTGGTTGGGGGCATGGATGGGTTAATAAGTATTGGTTTGGGGCAGGAATGGGTTAATAATGTAGGATTTGGGGGCATGGATGGGTGAATAAATACTTGTTTTGGGCATGGATGGGTTAATAAGTACTGGTTGGGGGCATGGATGGGTTAATAATTACTGGTTGGGGGCATTATGGGTTAATAAGGTAGGGGTTAGGGCACGGATGGGTTAGTAAGTACTGGTTTGGGGTCATGGATGGGTTAATAAGTAGGGGTTAGGGACGTGGATGAGTTAATAAAAGCTTGTTGGAGGCATGGATTGGTTAATAAGTACTGTTTGGGGCATGGATTGGTTATTAAGTACTGGTTGGGGCATTTATTGGTTAATAAGTAGAGGTATGGGGCATGGATGGGTTAATTATTAAGGGTTGGGGGCATGGATGGGTTAATTAGTATGAGTTAGGGGCATGGATGTGTTAAGAACCAGGGCTTGAGACCATGGATGTGATAATAAGTAGGGAATTGTTGCTTGGATAGGTTAATAAACAGGGGTTTGGAGCATGGATGATGTTATACACTGCTGTCGATAAGGAGAAAATAATCTCTTATCTTAAGTTTATGGCTCGTTATAAGCAGTTCCTAACAAAAGACGATACCATATGAGAAATACAAAATCAAAAGAATACGACACTCAAAACAGTGCTATCTACAATTTAAAAGTTTTATTAACTTACTAATAAATTACAAAATAATAGAAATATAATTAATATCATTTACTTACAGAGGACTGTTTTTCTTGTACCGGTACACAGTTGATGATAATACAATATGCCAAAAAAGGTACAAGGATGAATAGGAATTCACATATATAAATAAACAAAACTCTATCAGGAATAACACACTCTAAAATAACTCTAGCCTGTCGTCCTGTAAAGTAAAATATCTCGTGATAAAAATGCTCTATTCCAAAAATCTATCGTCTCCCCCTTTAAACTTAAAGGGAATCAAGTCAAGAAAAAATGTGCAGTTTTAAAAACAACTAATTTGTATTATTTTATAATTCCAACATGTATTACAAATTATCAAAATCTTAGATGTCATTACATATTGATAGATTTAGGGTTTCAAGTATCCCACCATGTATTACATAAGATCAAAATCTCAGATCTCATTACATGTTGATAGATTTAGGGTTTCAAGTATTCCAACATGTATTACATATGATCAAAATCTCAGATGTCCTCACATGGTGATAGATTTAAGGTTTCATGTATCCCAACATTTGCTTGTGCATCATACAGAGTGAGTCATATCTCAAACAGGAAAATTACAAGGCAGCCTAATGACATCCACCTACAACAGGGGTAGACAAACTACAGCTCGCGGGCCAGATGCGGCCCTGCAGCTGATATTATACGGCCCTCGAAAGGATTTAGAAATTAAAAGATTACTTTGTTTTTAAGTGTTTGCCTTGAGACTTACGGAAAGCGCACTTTCGCATTTGCTGGTCCAACAATTTGGAACGCCCTCCCAGTCGATCTCAGAAACAACCATACACTGGAGTCCTTTAAAACCGATCTAAAGACACATCTATTTCGCAAATACCTTCTGGGATGATTGTCTCCATTATTTTCCAGTTAATGCATAATGGCTGTGTTGCTCCCGGGTTGAAATGGCTAGAAAGACTTTGAGATTGTATGCTTGTAGTTAGTTTTTGCAGTGTTGCGGTTGTTTTAAATGTGGTTAATTATAGATATGTTTTTTGTTGACTTTGTACCGCGCTTCGAGCCTTTGGGGATGAATCGTGTTTTTGAAATGAACTTTATTATTATTATTATTATTATTTTGTTGAATTTTACAGAATTTCATGTGCTGTTTTGATTGTTTAAACATTTTTTATCAACTTTCTTTCTAATTTTCTATTGTTTTAAACAGTCCTTGACTTTTGTCATGTAATGCTGAAATGCGAATTTACCGATTTTAATATAGAGAAATGTTTATCGACATGTAAAAATTGGACATAATATAACTGCAGCCCCCAAATAGCTTTACATTTATCAATGTGGCACTCCGTACAAAAAGTTTGCCCACCCCTGACCTACAAGAATTGTTGGTGTCAATAAAATAGCTTATAAATTCGTAATTCTACAACTGATTCTTCAACAGGAACCAACAAAAACAAAAGAAACCCACACAAAAAAATCCAATTAAAAAAACATATAAAAGCCTAAGCTATTTCACTTATAACAAAACAAAAGCCTAAGCTATTTCACTTATAACAAAACAAAAGCATAAGCTATTTCACTTATAACAAAACAAAAGCCTAAGCTATTTCACTTTAAAACAAAACAAAAGCTTAATCTATTTCACTTTAAAACAAAACAAAAGCCTAAGCTATTTAACTTATAACAAAACAAAAGCCTAAGCTATTTCACTTTAAAACAAAACAAAAGCCTAAGCTATTTCACTTTAAAACAAAACAAAAGCCTAAGCTATTTCACTTTAAAACAAAACAAAAGCCTAAGCTATTTAACTTATAACAAAACAAAAGCCTAAGCTATTTCACTTTAAAACAAAACAAAAGCTTAAGCTATTTCACTTATAACAAAACAAAAGCTTAAGCTATTTCACTTATAACAAAACAAAAGCTAAAGCTATTTCACTTTAAAACAAAACAAAAGCTTAAGCTATTTCACTTTAAAACAAAACAAAAGCCTAAGCTATTTCACTTATAACAAAACAAAAGCTTAAGCTATTTCACTTTAAAACAAAACAAAAGCCTAAGCTATTTCACTTTAAAACAAAACAAAAGCCTAAGCTATTTCACTTTAAAACAAAAAAAAAGCCTAAGCTACTTCACTTTAAAACAAAACAAAAGCTTAAGCTATTTCACTTTAAAACAAAACAAAAGCCTAAGCTATTTCACTTTAAAACAAAACAAAAGCCTAAGCTATTTCACTTTAAAACAAAACAAAAGCTTAAGCTATTTCACTTTAAAACAAAACAAAAGCCTAAGCTATTTCACTTTAAAACAAAACAAAAGCTTAAGCTATTTCACTTTAAAACAAAACAAAAGCTTAAGCTATTTCACTTTAAAACAAAACAAAAGCCTAAGCTATTTCAATTTAAAACAAAACAAAAGCTTAAGCTATTTCACTTTAAAACAAAACAAAAGCTTAAGCTATTTCACTTTAAAACAAAACAAAAGCCTAAGCTATTTCACTTTAAAACAAAACAAAAGCCTAAGCTACTTCACATTAAAACAAAACAAAAGCTTAAGCTATTTCACTTTTAAAAAAAACAAAAGCCTAAGCTATTTCACTTTAAAACAAAACAAAAGCTTAAGCTATTTAACTTTAAAACAAAACAAAAGCCTAAGCTATTTCACTTTAAAACAAAACAAAAGCCTAAGCTATTTCACTTCAAAACAAAACAAAAGCTTAAGCTATTTCACTTTAAAACAAAACAAAAGCCTAAGCTATTTCACTTTAAAACAAAACAAAAGCTTAAGCTATTTCACTTTAAAACAAAACAAAAGCCTAAGCTATTTCACTTTAAAACAAAACAAAAGCCTAAGCTATTTCACTTTAAAACAAAACAAAAGCCTAAGCTATTTCACTTTAAAACAAAACAAAAGCCTAAGCTACTTCACTTTAAAACAAAACAAAAGCCTAAGCTATTTCACTTTAAAACAAAACAAAAGCCTAAGCTATTTCACTTTAAAACAAAACAAAAGCTTAAGCTATTTTACCTTAAAACAAAACAAAAGCCTAAGCTATTTCACTTTAAAACAAAACAAAAGCCTAAGCTATTTCACTTTAAAACAAAAAAAAGCTTAAGCTATTTCACTTTAAAACAAAACAAAAGCTTAAGCTATTTCACTTTAAAACAAAACAAAAGCCTAAGCAATTTCACTTTAAACCATAACAAAAGCCTAAGCTATTTCAATTTAAAACAAAACAAAAGCCAAGCTATTTCACTTTAAAACAAAACAAAAGCTTAAGCTATTTCACTTTAAAACAAAACAAAAGCTATTTCACTTTAAAACAAAACAAAAGCCTAAGCTACTTCACTTTAAAACAAAACAAAAGCTTAAGCTATTTCACTTTAAAACAAAACAAAAGCTTAAGCTATTTCACTTTAAAACAAAACAAAAGCCTAAACTATTTCACTTTGAAACAAAACAAAAGCTTAAGCTATTTCACTTTAAAACAAAACAAAAGCCTAAGCTACTTCAATTTAAAACAAAACAAAAGCTTAAGCTATTTCACTTAAAAACAAAACAAAAGCTTAAGCTATTTCACTTTAAAACAAAACAAAAGCTTAAGCTATTTCACTTTAAAACAAAACAAAAGCTTAAGCTATTTCACTTTAAAACAAAACAAAAGCTTAAGCTATTTCACTTTAAAACAAAACAAAAGCCTAAGCTATTTCACTTTAAAACAAAACAAAAGCCTAAGCTATTTCACTTTAAAACAAAACAAAAGCTTAAGCTATTTCACTTTAAAACAAAACAAAAGCCTAAGCTATTTCACTTTAAAACAAAACAAAGCTTAAGCTTTTTCACTTTAAAACAAAACAAAAGCCTAAGCTATTTCACTTTAAAACAAAACAAAAGCTTAAGCTATTTCACTTTAAAACAAAACAAAAGCTTAAGCTATTTCACTTTAAAACAAAACAAAAGCCTAAACTATTTCACTTTAAAACAAAACAAAAGCTTAAGCTATTTCACTTTAAACCATAACAAAAGCCTAAGCTATTTCACTTTAAAACAAAACAAAAGCTTAAGCTATTTCACTTTAAAACAAAACAAAAGCCTAAGCTATTTCACTTTAAAACAAAACAAAAGCTTAAGCTATTTCACTTTAAAACAAAACAAAAGCTTAAGCTATTTCACTTTAAATCAAAACAAAAGCCTAAGCTATTTCACTTTAAAACAAAACAAAAGCTTAAGCTATTTCACTTTAAAACAAAACAAAAGCTTAAGCTATTTCACTTTAAAACAAAACAAAAGCCTAAGCTATTTCACTTTAAAACAAAACAAAAGCTTAAGCTATTTCACTTTAAAACAAAACAAAAGCCTAAGCTACTTCACTTTAAAACAAAACAAAAGCCTAAGCTATTTCACTTTAAAACAAAACAAAAGCCTAAGCTATTTCACTTTAAAACAAAACAAAAGCCTAAGCAATTTCACTTTAAACCAAAACAAAAGCCTAAGCTATTTCACTTTAAAACAAAACAAAAGCCTAAGCAATTTCACTTTAAAACAAAACAAAAGCCTAAGCTATTTCACTTTAAAACAAAACAAAAGCCTAAGCTATTTCACTTTAAAACAAAACAAAAGCTTAAGCTACTTCACTTTAAAACAAAACAAAAGCTTAAGCTATTTCACTTTAAAACAAAACAAAAGCTTAAGCTATTTCACTTTAAAACAAAACAAAAGCCTAAGCTATTTCACTTTAAAACAAAACAAAAGCTTAAGCTATTTCACTTTAAAACAAAACAAAAGCTTAAGCTATTTCACTTTAAAACAAAACAAAAGCCTAAGCTACTTCACTTTAAAACAAAACAAAAGCCTAAGCTATTTCACTTTAAAACAAAACAAAAGCCTAAGCTATTTCACTTTAAAACAAAACAAAAGCCTAAGCTATTTCACTTTAAAACAAAACAAAAGCCTAAGCTATTTCACTTTAAAACAAAACAAAAGCCTAAGCTATTTCACTTTAAAACAAAACAAAAGCCTAAGCTATTTCACTTTAAAACAAAACAAAAGCCTAAGCTATTTCACTTTAAAACAAAACAAAAGCCTAAGCTATTTCACTTTAAAACAAAACAAAAGCCTAAGCTATTTCACTTTAAAACAAAACAAAAGCCTAAGCTATTTCACTTTAAAACAAAACAAAAGCCTAAGCTATTTCACTTTAAAACAAAACAAAAGCCTAAGCTATTTCACTTTAAAACAAAACAAAAGCCTAAGCTATTTCACTTTAAAACAAAACAAAAGCCTAAGCTATTTCACTTTAAAACAAAACAAAAGCCTAAGCTATTTCACTTTAAAACAAAACAAAAGCCTAAGCTATTTCACTTTAAAACAAAACAAAAGCCTAAGCTATTTCACTTTAAAACAAAACAAAAGCCTAAGCTATTTCACTTTAAAACAAAACAAAAGCCTAAGCTATTTCACTTTAAAACAAAACAAAAGCCTAAGCTATTTCACTTTAAAACAAAACAAAAGCCTAAGCTATTTCACTTTAAAACAAAACAAAAGCCTAAGCTATTTCACTTTAAAACAAAACAAAAGCCTAAGCTATTTCACTTTAAAACAAAACAAAAGCCTAAGCTATTTCACTTTAAAACAAAACAAAAGCCTAAGCTATTTCACTTTAAAACAAAACAAAAGCCTAAGCTATTTCACTTTAAAACAAAACAAAAGCCTAAGCTATTTCACTTTAAAACAAAACAAAAGCCTAAGCTATTTCACTTTAAAACAAAACAAAAGCCTAAGCTATTTCACTTTAAAACAAAACAAAAGCCTAAGCTATTTCACTTTAAAACAAAACAAAAGCCTAAGCTATTTCACTTTAAAACAAAACAAAAGCCTAAGCTATTTCACTTTAAAACAAAACAAAAGCCTAAGCTATTTCACTTTAAAACAAAACAAAAGCCTAAGCTATTTCACTTTAAAACAAAACAAAAGCCTAAGCTATTTCACTTTAAAACAAAACAAAAGCCTAAGCTATTTCACTTTAAAACAAAACAAAAGCTTAAGCTATTTCACTTTAAAACAAAACAAAAGCCTAAGCTATTTCACTTTAAAACAAAACAAAAGCTTAAGCTATTTCACTTTAAAACAAAACAAAAGCCTAAGCTATTTCACTTTAAAACAAAACAAAAGCTTAAGCTATTTCAATTTAAAACAAAACAAAAGCCTAAGCTATTTCACTTTAAAACAAAACAAAAGCCTAAGCTATTTCACTTTAAAACAAAACAAAATAAAGTGAGCATTTATCACAATAAAGTGATCTTAATTAAGTCATAAAATGCATGTGATTCAACATAAATGTAAGGATAAAATCAGCTCAAAAAATAACCATGGTTAAACACCTCAAAAAATAAATATGGCTAAATAGCTCACAAAATAACCATGGTTAAACAGCTCAAAAAATAACCATGGTTAAACAGCTCAAAAAATAACCATGGTTAAACAGCTCACAAAATAACCATGGTTAAACAGCTCACAAAATAACCATGGTTAAAGAGCAAACTAATTTTATTGTTGCCACGTGTGGGCAGTGGTGTCACTCGGGTTTGTTACGAGCTCACGCTGTCCCTCCAACCCTACAAGACTCCAAATGGACCTCTGCGACCTCTATTTGACCAGGCCAGCTGTCACTCCAACCCTACAAGACTCCAAATGTACCTCTGCGACCTCTATTTGACCAGGCGAGCTGTCACTCCAACCCTACAAGACTCCAAATGGACATCTGCGACCTCTATTTGACCAGGCCAGCTGTCACTCCAACCCTACAAGACTCCAAATGTACCTCTGCGACCTCTATTTGACCAGGCGAGCTGTTACTCCAACCCTAAAAGACTTCCAATGGACATTTGCGACCTCTATTTGACCAGGCGAGCTGTCACTCCAACCCTACAAGACTCCCAATGGACCTCTGCGACCTCTATTTGACCAGGCCAGCTGTCCCTCCAACTAGAGACCGACCGAAAGTGATTTTCTGATTTCGGCCGAAGCCGAAAATAGGCCGAAAGTTTAAAATGACTTTCGGCCGAAACCGAAAAAAGGCCGAAGGTTTAAAAATGACTTTCGGCCGAAACCGAAAAAAGGCCGAATATTAAAAATGAATTTCGGCCGAAACCGAAGCCGAAGCCGAAACCGAAAATGTAATATTAAGTTATTTTGAAATTCGATCTCGCATACATCTGCATACATCGAAAATGATGAGGGAAAGTATAAATATTTAAATTCTTTTTATAAAAAATGAGATAATCGTGAATATTAATAAATAAACATCTAAAATAGGGGTCTCAAACTCG
>CAXITT010000772.1:108935-121252 GCA_964033795.1 Lymnaea stagnalis
TTGGGGGGGGTGGGGGGGGGGGGGATGAAAACTAAGTTTAGCACTCAATGTTAATAATGGGTGAGGGACGTACAACGTACTAAACGAAGACAACCAACATATTTATTTACTAAGAAAATTATCAAAGAAGGGGACTTTAGCAAAAGATAGTTACATCAGTAATAGTGCGCACATATTCGAATCCCACTAATTAAGCAGCAAAAAAGGTTAGTGAAATTTGTGAAACTGACATTTGGCTTTCAAGATATCACCAATGCTTGGTTTGCATTCAATCAAGAGAATTGTTTTTAAATGTTCACCAGCCAATCTCGTTCGATGTGTTGACTTCACATAATTCATTTTTGAAAATATTTGCTAAAAGATTTAAGTTGTTACAAACACTGATGCCATACCAGCGACTCAACATAAGGTAAGTAGCGGTAAAATGCAACAAGGTTTCCATCTCTGTGCTTCTCTCTCAAAATATCATTTACCTGCAAATCAATGAGCTCCAAATGTAGTTCAACTGGCACATCATCAAGGTTACAATCAAACGGATTCTGGAACAGAAGAATGTCACTCTCAATTTTATCAAGATCTGACAATCTCTAGAACAAATGTTTCTTCAACTTCAAGTAACTAACAATATTTTCGGGAGATTGAGGTTGTAATGCAAACCTCTTTGAAGCAATGAACATGAGAAAAGTTTTCTCCTTGCATTCGTGCTTCAAGCAGTGACATTTTTTTCTCCGAAATCCTTTGATGATTCTGTAGAGCTCACAGATGAGGTTATCCTTTCCTTGAAGTTTCAAGTTCAGTTCATTTATCTGGGATGTGACGTCGACAACAAATTACAACTTTGACAGCCAGGTAGGATCTGAACTCTGTGGATTAGCTATAACCTTTTCAGTGAGAAAAACATCTATTTCTTGCGAAGCTTGTAAAAACGAAACAGGATTTTAGCGCAGATGAGTCACTTCACTGCTGCGTGATCAGGCAAATTACAGAATTCAGAATCAATTTCTTCTAGAAAAACCTGGAACTGACGGTGATTGAATGCATGTCCCCGAATGAAGTTC
This sequence comes from Lymnaea stagnalis, assembly GCA_964033795.1. Lineage (NCBI taxonomy): Eukaryota > Metazoa > Mollusca > Gastropoda > Lymnaeidae > Lymnaea > Lymnaea stagnalis. The sequence goes on from CAXITT010000772.1 coordinate 109,994, forward strand.
ATAACAGAAATGACTGGTTGCAGTACACAAGAAACATCTAAGTCTTTCCAACGGAGTCCTTGCTGATATATGATGCAATGTAAAAACAGAGCGCCCGGAATTGGGAAATCTTCCAACGTAGTCCTGATCTGACCTAACAGACCTTTCCTCACTCCAGCCATGTTTTCCCTCCATAAACTGTAACAGCTCGAAGCTGATTCCACAGAAGGTTATAATGTGAACACGTTTTTGCACCTCCATGAAAATGTCTCTTCCGGTTGTTGTTCCAGGCATACTGCAACCGGATGTTAACTCTTCGGTTATCTGAAAGTCGGAAATGACCATAAAAACATGAGAAGTTGGGACGTACTCGAGAGATCAGTAGACTCATCCAGTGCCAGAGAATACCACAGCAAGTTCCTAGATTTCTCACGTATCTGTAGCACTATGTTCTATCCAAATTCCCCTGTTTCCGCACAACTGAACCGCGGCGGGTACCATTTTCAAACACTCCTTTCCTTTCATCCAGTTCAAGTTTTTGGAAGTTACCAAATTATAATATATTAGCGGGAATTGGCTTATTGGATATTGATTCTTATTTTATTATTTTTTTAAACCCGCTTTTCCTGTAAAAAAAAAACAACAACTTAAAGTTACTTGGTAGGTTTTTTAATGATGTTATCATTTGTTCATTAATTCTTATTTCAATGCATTTTGCATTATGCTGATCTGAGTTCACTTTAACGTTCAATTTCAAAAGTAAATTAATGTTTACCAGTCAGAGACTGTGATAATGTCATCTGTACGTCCACTCAACATAAATTAATATCTCTAGCAAATACACGACACTCGCAATCACACATTTTTTAACGCCCCTGATCTATAGAAATATTCTAATGACCCCCTTCCCCCCCCCCCCGCTTTTACACCGCGGCTTTATTTCACAAACTAATAAATTAATATCTCTAGCAAATACCCGACACCCGCAATCCCCCATTTTTTAACGCCCCTGATCTATAGAAATATTCTAATGACCCCCTTCCCCCCCCCCCCCGCTTTTACACCGCGGCTTTATTTCACAAACTATTTCAGAAAAGACAATATTACGCACCAAACACATTTGCGATAACTTTACGAATCTCATTGAGCGCAGTTCTCGGTAATGTTATGTTATGAAATATGTGGCATCATAGTTCAGTTATCTTTCCCTTGAATAATAGGAAAAAAATTATTTTGGGATTTGGCGGCTGGGGTGGGACTGAAAATTGTATAGAATGTGTTAGTTGCATCGGCAACGTGTTTATGTGCCAAGTTTCAGCTCGATAGGTTGACGGGAAGTGGCTCAATTAGCTTCCGAAGATTTTGAGCAACACCCGGCTAAAGAAATACACGAACAGAAGCTATAAAGAGGAAATTTCATTTTGACTCCACTATACATGTTCATGTTCAGCATATTAAATAGCAATATTAACAAGACTTAAAACACTGCGATTAAATGAACAATTGTAGGATTGGGCTATTTTAAGGTCTCTTTTAAATTGACATTGCCCCCTACTCTCGTGGCACCTTACTTTGGTGGCCCCCTACTCTCGTGGCACCTTACTTTGGTGGCCCCCTTCTCTGCAGAGGCGTAGCGAGGGGAGGGCAGGGGCGACAGATGTCCCCGGGCGCCAGCTAGTTAGGGGTGCCAAAATGTGCGTTGATATTATTTTATTGATCAAAATAAAATAATGGGCTTGAGAGTTGAAAAGAAAAGAAAAAGGGGCGCTTTAAAATGGATTTTTGTCCCCGGGCGCGAATCTTGTCCCCGGGCGCCAACCACCCTCGCTACGCCTCTGCTTCTCTGGTGGCACCTTACTTTGGTGGCCCCCAACTCTGGGGGCACCTTACTTTGGTGGCCCCCTACTCTGGTGGCACCTTACTTTGGTGGCCCCCTACTCTGGTGGCTTCCTAATTCTGGGTGGCATCCGACTCTAGTGAGACCCTTTTCTGGTGACAACCTACTTTGGTGAGACTTTTATCTGGTGACACCAATCTCTTGTGATCAGTGGCGCAAGAAGGGGGTGTGAAGGTGGTGGTCCACCACGGGCGCCACTTTTTATTTATATCGAGGGGTGGCATTTTCGGCCTACTGCAAACTTATTTTCGTTTAAAGCGGGGAGCAAAAATCTTGACCCGTTTTGGGCGACACGAAACGTAGCTACGCCACTGCTTGTGAGACCTTATTGGTGACACCCTATTCTGGTGAGACCCTTTTCTCGTGACACTCTATTCTTGTCACATCCTATTCTGGCGGAACCCTATTCTGGTGACATGCTATTGTTCGGTCTTGCTGCTTTTATTTTTAAGCATGATCGCTTATACAATCGACAATAGGCAGCTCTGTTAAATTTGAATTTTTTCTCATTTTTTTTTTTCATTTTGGTTCACGCCCCTGTGAGGGTACACCCGAGCCTACAGCACCCCCTAGTGACACTACTGAGTGAGGTCACATCCCCAGGTGTCAGGATAAAGAGTACTTTTAAAATGGACATTTTACGTAAACTACATTACCATTAAAGTACCATTAAATGTCGTATCCTTATGGAGTCTTTGTTGCACACAATTCTATTTATAGGTACAAAGTGATAATGGACAAAATCCAGATTTCCGAGCCGTCCTTCCGATCACAGTTAACCAAGGGGTTAACCACCTTGTGTCATGCGCACTTGAATAGGATACGTTCATCTCTTGTCATCTTTCTACCAAGGCAACGGGTTTGTAATCTATCAATGACAATTATTATGAGGCGTCTAGAGATATATTGAATGGATGTGAGGCGTCTGGCAACATATTGAATGGATGTGAGGCGTCTAGCAACATATTGAATGGATGTGAGGCGTCTGGCAACATATTGAATGGATGTGAGGCGTCTAGCAACATATTGAATGGATGTGAGGCGTCTGGCAACATATTGAATGGAAATGACTAGAGGGGAACTTAAAGCGACACAGCAATATCAAGGTCATTAAAAGTGCACACTGCTCTAAATGGAGTCATGCATTGAAATAACTGTAATAGCTTCTATTCACACTTCGGTTTTCGAATACTTCATGCTAGGGAAGGGGATGAGTGTGGATGAGAGGTTATAGACAGGATAATATACGTCACTATTTTGGCATGTTTCTTAATTTGAATTGGAGTGCCAAAGTTTTAGTTTTACACTTTCATTGTATTTAGACAGAGAGTATATGTAGTGTATAACTGTGTCACTGTGACGCATTAAGTTATTAAGAACTGTTCTCATTAATACCATTGAGGTGTAAAAACATTCACTGGTTTATGAGAGTAAATGCGCCGTATAACCCACAACACATGCCATAAAGTATCCCATAATAAAGGTATCCCATAAGTAGGATACGGTACCCCACAAAATATTCCTTTAAGTATCCAAAAACATCCTATCAGGTATCCCACGAAATATCCCATAAGTTGGGTATCCCACAATAAATTCCATTAAGTATCAAAAAGAAAATTTAAAATCCCACATCTTATCCCATAATATTGGCCAAAAAGCAGTGGTTCTCAAGCATTTTTCTGCCACCGCCCCTCATGGCACCATAAAGCCATCCCTAACCCTAACCCCTGTGTTACCCAAATTTTCTAACAATTCAGCATAGTTTTATAACGGGCATCAGAGCACAGCTCTGTATGAAAGATAACAGCGCATTGGAATGTAATAGTCGTTTGTGTAAATGATCTTTTAATTAAAATGTTTTTAAAAGTTTTACTTTAATTAATTCAGAAACAAATTGATTGCTTTGATCCATCAATGTATGATATGGCCCTCGTCTTAGTTCTACATCACTAAAATAAGCTTACTGTAGGCTTTTAGATTCGATTATTGAAGTGATTCCATTTCTTCAATGGTTGGTTTAAGTCACTTCAAAACAATCTTCTTAAAACAACACTTTCAAATGCTTATATTTCTTTACAAGACAGAGCTTCTTCAGCCCTTCCTACAGGGCATGCTAATCACATGAAGTTTTCTTCCGAAGTCGAATCTCACACGAGCATTAGGATAACTAGGGGTTGGGGGGGGGGGGGTAGTGACACTGCACCGTGTGACACCCTCACAAAGTGGTGTGGAGACAACAAATTGAAAATTGCAAATTTGACAATGTTTTCATAAGGAAATAGGGTGGCAAAATGGGTTAGCAATAGACAACATCAAACCTAGTGACGCCACTTACTTAATCATCTTTTAACCCTCAAACCCTCTTCCCCCCCCCAATCTTTTGTTTCCTCTTCTAGTCCGTCTGCCTCGGAGATCGCCCAATGTCGCTATAGATCAGGGTTAATAAGGATAAGAAAGTAAAGTTGATTCATTTGATTTCAATAATTGTAAGTTTTAGATCAACTCCCATCAAATGTAAATTGATTTTATAGAAGTCTTCATATATTTCTGGCAATACCTGACCTAAATCATGTCTGATTACTTTGGGATGAGCACTGAGAGAAGCGCTAGTCTTTGAAATAAACGCCGGTGTCAAATAGTTTCTAAAACGACTTACTCACTCCCGTTGTCAAAGTCGATAAGTTTTCAGTATTTATCCACCAGATGGTGGCGATGAATAAAACAATAAAAAGGAAAGATATATTAAACAAAACCACATTTACAACAAATAGTCAAACATGCATAGTGGCAAAACATTCTATTTGAATAAAGATTAAACTTGCATTAAAACAGAGAGATAAAATGAAATACTACAAATTAGATTCGATCTGCAGCACGTCAAAGACCATCTCTGAGAAGCTATTGACTTTTATAAATTAAACATATATATATATATATTCTTGTTTGATAAACTCACATTAAAACCAATCAAGAGTATTTACTGGTCAAATCAGAGTAAATAATCGTTATGATTTAATTTCTTATTTCTGCGTCCAGTGAATGTGTAGTCAAAATATCCCATAAAGTAGGTTATGCAATAAATTATCCCGTAAAGTATGTTATGCAAAAATATCCCATAAGGTACCCCAAAAAGTATCCCATTAATAGGGATCCTACAATAAGCCCTTAAAATATCCCATAAGTAGGGTATAAAAAAACATCCCATAAAGTATCAAACTAAACATCCCATAAGGTATCCCACAAAACATCCCATAAGGTATCCCACAAAACATCCCATAAGGTATCCCACAAAACATCCCATAAGGTATTCCACAAAACATCCCATAAGGTATCCCACAAAACATCCCATAAGGTATCCCACAAAACATCCCATAAGGTATCCCACAAAACATCCCATAAGGTATCCCACAAAACATCCCATAAGGTATCCCACAAAACATCCCATAAGGTATCCCACACAACATCCCATAACGTATCCCTTAAGCAGGGTATGCCAAAATTATCCCGGTAAGGATCCCAAAAATGATCCAATAAAGTATCACACAAAATAGTCCCATGATTGCCGTCTCCCACTGTAGAACGTACGGTCTCGGTCTGTAAGGTAAGGTACAAAGTCCAGCATTGTTGTCAACTTTAAAGTTTGAATATTCAACTTGTCTTGACTTTAATCCACAAATGTTCTCGTGTTAACCAATGCGGCATGTACCTGGTATACAAAATTCTTTGTACACATATTCCTCGTGTACTTTATACACCACTGTATCAATGGTCTCTATAAACGGCTTCTGCTTCCATTCGTTAAGTCGTCACGTGTTTCTGTTGTCAATGGCGGCTATTCTGAAGGCGTACCTCCGGCCCGACATTCAGCTCCTGACAAATACAGACAACGTACGTTGAAAAGCCTCGACCCTATTGGTAGAACGGCATACACAAGAGTTGACCCTGTTGATAGAAGGGCATACACAACAGTTGACTCTGTTGATATAAGGGCATACACAACAGTTGACCCTTTTGCTAGAAGGGCATACACAACAGTAGACTCTGTTGATAGAAGGGCATACACAACAGTTGACCCTGTTGCTAGAAGGGCATACACAACAGTTGACTCTGTTGATAGAAGGGCATACACAACAGTTGACTCGGTTGCTGGTAGGGCTTACACAACAGTTGACTCTGTTGATAGAAGGGCATACACAACAGTTGACGCTGTTGCTAGAAGGGCATACACAACAGTTGACTCTGTTGATAGAAGGGCATACACAACAGTTGACTCTGTTGCTGGTAGCGCATACACAACAGTTGACTCTGTTGATAGAAGGGCATACACAACAGTTGACCCTGTTGCTAGAAGGGCATACACAACAGTTGACCCTCTTGCTAGAAGGGCACACACAACAGTTGACTCTGTTGCTAGAAGGGCACACACAACAGTTGACCCTGTTGCTGGTAGGGCATACACAACAGTTGACTCTGTTGATAGAAGGGCATACACAACAGTTGATTTTGTTGATAGAAGGGCATACACAACAGTTGACCCTGTTGATAGAAGGGCATACACAACAGTTGACCATGTTGATAGAAGGGCATACACAACAGTTGACCCTGTTGATAGAAGGGCATAAACAAAAGTTGACCCTGTTGCTAGAAGGGCACACACAACAGTTGACCCTGTTGCTAGAAGGGCACACACAACAGTTGACTCTTTTGATAGAATGGCATTGACAACGGTTGATTCTGTAGAGAGAAGGGCAAACACAACAGTTGATTCTGTTGATAGAAGGGCATACACAACAGTTGACCCTGTTGATAGAAGGGCATAAACAACAGTTGACCCTGTTGCTAGAAGGGCACACACAACAGTTGATCCTGTTGCTAGAAGGGCACACACAACAGTTGACTCTTTTGATAGAATTGCATTGACAACGGTTGATTCTGTAGAGAGAAGGGCAAACACAACAGTTGATTCTGTTGATAGAAGGGCATACACAACAGTTGAACCTGTTGCTAGAAGGGCATACACAACAGTTGACTTCGTTGTTAGTAGGGCAAACACAACATTTGACTATGTTGCTTGTAGGGCATACACAAAAGTTGACTCTGTTGCTTGTAAGGCATACACAACAGTTGACTCTGTTGCTTGTAGGGTATACACAACAGTTGACTCTGGTGCTAGTAGGGGACTCACAACGGTAGACTCTGTTGATACATAAAGGCATACACAAAATTTCACTATGTTGATAGAAGGGCATACACAACAGTTAACTCTGTTGCTTGTAGGGCATACACAACAGTCGACTCTGGTGCTAGTAGGGGATTCACAACGGTTGACTATGTTGATAGAAGGGCATACACAACAGGTGACCCTGTTGCTAGAAGGGCATAAACATGAAAAGGATGTTACCTTGCCTGACCAAAACTGTCTTAAAGTGCCAACATGTAAAGATGGCGCCTACTTGGCTTTCGGGCCAGATTTTAAATTTAAAATGTCATTGTGCCACAGACACCAGCGGTTCTGATTGTTTATCTGGTCTAAAAGTGTCTTTCTTTTATTGATTTCTACAGTGGTTCTGGGTGTTTATCTGGTCTAAGTGTGTCTTTCTCTTATTGATTCCTACAGCGGTTCTGAGTGTTTATCTGGTATAAATCTGTCTTTCCTTTATTGATTCCTACAGCGGTTCTGAGTGTTTATCTGGTCTAAATGTGTTTTTCTTTTATTGATTCCTACAGCGGTTCTGAGTGTTTATTTGGTCTAAATGTGTCTTTCTTCTATTGATTCCTACAGCGGTTCTGAGTGTTATCTGGTTTAAACGTGTCTTTCCTACTGGATCCTCAAAAAAAAAAGACAAATCCTAAATACAGCAGTGAGATCTTGCCTCCTTCAGTTGTTTACTTGGTCAGTGAGATCTTGCCTCCTTCAGTTGTTTACTTGGTCAGTGAGATCTTGCCTCCTTCAGTTGTTTACTTGGTCAGTGAGATCTTGCCTCCTTCAGTTGTTTACTTGGTCAGTGAGATCTTGCCTCCTTCAGTTGTATACTTGGTCAGTGAGATTTTGCCTCCTTCAGTTGTTTACTTGGTCAGTGAGATCTTGCCTCCTTCAGTTTTTGGCTTGGTCTTCTGTAAAACAAATGGTGTCAGATAATAAATCACTGTGTCGTACAAAACACACACTTATATTTCGGGTATCATTCTCCCTGACGCTGATCAGCTCTGTTTTGGTTGTTATTGCTGGTTTTTTTAAATTACCCATTATAAGTGATATTAGGGGTACAAGAATTTAGAACCCTCGGAATATATCTTCACGACAGGTGCACAAAAAAAGCCCCTTTCAATACTGATACAAATGTGTTTTTGGAGGTAAAGTGCGTATGGCATTAGTATAATCATCGTACATCTAAGAATAATCTAACAGTACAGTTTTTCCAGCAGGCCGATTTCTGCGTCGTGTCTCAGCATTCAAAAGACATTGTATACTTTGAATGATTCCAAACGAAAGTTTTTAAATGGGTCATAGGGCAGTATCTGCATTACATCAACTATCATATATCCCTAAAATTGATGCACCCCCCCCCCCCCCTCTTTTGTTCTCTTCGTTTTCATTAGTATGTGTGTGTGTGTGTGAGAGAGAGAGAGAGAGAGAGAGAGAGAGAGAGCAAAGAGAGAGCAAAGAGAGAGCAAAGAGAGAGCAAAGAGAGAGAGAGAGAGTGGGGGGGGGGGTTGTGATAAGTTATCACTGAAACCAGATCTAAAACAATATGTCCTAACAAGTAGGACAAAGAAGGGACACATTACTCAGCGGTTCTCAATAGACTGGGCTAAGGCTACGACCACAATGTATTTTAACTTCAAGATGTCTTTGAATCTTTTGGTTTTTAATGACATTGTGAGAGGTAAACAGTATTGAATGGTCAATCTACCATGTAGCTCCTCTATATAGAACTGTATTTGTGTGGATTAAGTTGTTCATAGTGCGACAATATCACTTGGACTATGGAAAGAATATGTAGCAGTCCTCTGAGTAATAAAACCCAAGAAATTGTCTTAAAGAATTACATTTTTAAGTAGGTTCACCTCCCCACCAAACCAAAACCGGCCAGGCATAACCCCTCCAATAGCAGCAAACAGAGCATATGATCGACCAGACGTACCCGTTACTTCTTGTCAATCTCAGGCAAACATTTGGTCGTCTCCTTAAGTTCATTGACTCGTTTCCCACTGTCGACAGGCGATGTGTTTGGACTTATAGGCATCTTGACAGGATCAAATCCATGTCTGTGTCCGGTCATTAAATGGATCGTTCTTGTCGACTAGACTGTCTTTGTTGTGTCAAATAGTTAAATAGATTAGTCTCGTCTGCGAGATGTCTTGTTTTCTTCCTGTCTTTGGTCATTAAATGAAGCTGTCAGATCTGCTAGGCTGTCACATCTACTAAACTGTTTTCTTGCCTACTTGACTGTACAGTTGTCTGTTAGTCTGATAGTCTGTCTTCTCGTGTGATAGTCTGTCTTCTCGTGTGATAGACTGTCTTCTCGTGTGATAGCCTGTCTTCTCGTGTGATAGACCGTCTTCTCGTGTGATAGGCCGTCTTCTCGTGTGATATACCGTCTTCTCGTGTAATAGACTGTCTTCTCGTGTGATAGCCTGTCTTCTCGTGTGATAGACTGTCTTCTCATGTGATGGACTGTCTTCTCGTGTGTTAGACCGTCTTCTCGTGTGATAGACCGTCTTCTCGTGTGATAGACCGTCTTCTCGTGTGATAGACTATCTTCTCGTGTGATAGACTGTCTTCTCGTGTGATAGACTGTCTTCTCGTGTGATAGACCGTCTTCTCGTGTGATAGACCATCTTCTCGTGTGATAGACCGTCTTCTTGTGTGATAGACCTCTTCTCATGTGATAGACTGTCTTCTCGTGTGACAGACCGTCTCATCGTGTGATAAGCCGTCTTCTCGTGTGATAGACCGTCTTCTCGTGTGATAGACTGTCTTCTTGTGTGATAGACTGTCTTCTCGTGTGATAGACCGTCTTCTCGTGTAATAGACCGTCTTCTCGTGTGATAGACCGTCTTCTCGTGTGATAGGCCGTCTTCTCGTGTGATAGACCGTCTTCTCGTGTAATAGACTGTCTTCTCGTGTGATAGACCGTCTTCTCGTGTGATAGACCGTCTTCTCGTGTGATAGACCGTCTTCTCGTGTGATAGACCGTCTTCTCGTGTGATAGACTGTCTTCTCATGTGATGGACTGTCTTCTCGTGTGGTAGACGTCTTCTCGTGTGATAGACCGTCTTCTTGTGTGATAGACCGTCTTCTCATGTCATAGACTGACTCGATGTGATGCATTGACTGAATGCTATCTACAATCAACTACACAGTAAGCACACACACTAACAATATATCAAAGTCCTCTTCTTGTTGACAATGAATTGGACTTATTAGGGATTGTAGAGCATAACATTGATGAATCTACTTGAGTTCAGCTTTTTATGGTTGTTGAATTTTTGCCATGGATTGTAAACGTTTACATTCTGTGGTTCTTAAAAGTTTACAGGACACAACAACCCCCCCCCCCTAAGCAGACATTTAGCATGTTATAATCATAGGCAGTACAATTTCACATTATGGGATGTACCATTTCTAGGATGGGGTATAACATTTCCACGATGGAATAAAAACATCCAAAGATTGGTATATCAGGTATAAAATTTCCATTATCGAGGGTAAAATTTCTATTACCTGGTTTTAGTAAACCAATGGTCCCTAACCCCTGTTTATTAACCCATGCATGTTCTCAAACCATTTTTAACAACCCATCCATGCCCCAACCCTTACTTACTAACTCATCCATGCCATTACCCCCATATATTAACCCATCAATGCTCCCAACCCCTGAATATTAACTCTTTCATGCCCACAATCCCTATTTATTAACAAATCAATGCTCCCATCCATGGATGGGTTAATAAGTAGGGGTTGGGGACATAGATGGGTTAATAAGTAAGGGTTGGGGACATGGATGGGTTAATAAGTAAGGGTTGGGGAGATGGATGGGTTAATAAGTAAGGGTTGGGGACATGGATGGGTTAATAAGTAAGGGTTGGGGACATGGATGGGTTAATAAGTTGGGGTTGGGGACATGGATGGTTTAATAAGTAAGGGTTGGGGGCAGGGATGGGTTAATAAGTAAGGGTTGGGGACATGGATGGGTTAATAAGTTGGGGTTGGGGACATGGATGGGTTAATAAGTAGGGGTTGGGGCATGAATGAGTTAATAAGTTGGGGTTGGGGGCAGGGATAGGTTAATAAGTTGGGGTTGGGGACATGGATGGGTTAATAAGTTTGGGTTGGGAGCATGGATGGGTTAATAAGTTGGGGTTGGGGGCAGGGATGG
>CAXITT010000772.1:124547-197369 GCA_964033795.1 Lymnaea stagnalis
GGGTTGGGGGCATGGATGGATTAATAAGTATGGGTTGGGGGCATGGATGGATTAATAAGTATGGGTTGGGGGCATGGATGGATTAATAATTATGGGTTGGGGGCATGGATGGATTAATAAGTAGGGGTTGGGGGCATGGATGGATTAATAATTATGGGTTGGGGGCATGGATGGATTAATAATTATGGGTTGGGGGCATGGATGGATTAATAATTATGGGTTGGGGGCATGGATGGATTAATAAGTATGGGTTGGGGGCATGGATGGATTAATAAGTATGGGTTGGGGGCATGGATGGATTAATAAGTATGGGTTGGGGGCATGGATGGATTAATAAGTAGGGGTTGGGGGCATCTATATCTGTTCTATTTGAAATTGGGAGTAAATCGGAAATGAAAACAACGCGTAAGGCGGTTCCAGATCTATCAGTAGAATAGACTATTCAATCGGATTACTCACCATTACTATGGCTCACCATTACTATGGCTCACCGTGACTATGGCTCACCGTGACTATGGCTCACTGTAACTATGGTTCACCATAACTATGGCTCACCCTAACTATTGCTCACCGTTACTGACTCACCCTTATTATGGCTTACCGCTACTATGGCTCACTACCATTAAAAACTTCAGGAAGCTTATAAACATTGTCTCAATTTGACCATCTACTTCATCTTGATGTCACTGGTCATTGTGATCAATTGTTTGGATGGATGCATTTTTATAATATCAATGTTAGTCTAATGTTATTTAGCATCTAGAAGTTAGTTTTATGTCAGTTAGCTTCCATATATTAGTTTAATGTCATTTAGCTTCAGTAAGTTAATGTCATTTAGCTTCCGTAAGTTAGTTTAGTGTCATTTAGCTTCAGTAAGTTAGTTTAGTGTCATTTAGCTTCAGTAAGTTAGTTTAGTGTCATTTAGCTTCAGTAAGTTAGTTTAGTGTCATTTAGCTTCAGTATGTTAGTTAAATGCCATTTAGCCTCCGTAAGTTCCGTGGCATATATCAAACATATTATGACATCAAGTGGAACACACATCCTAATTATTATGTCATGAAGTAGGACATACATCATACACATTATGCCATGAAGTAGGACATACATCATACACATTATGCCATGAAGTAGGACATACATCATACACATTATGCTATGAAGTAGGACATACATCATACACATAATGCCATGAACTAGGACATACACCCAACAATGACATACATTTGGACATGCATCCAAAATATTATAATGTCCAGCGTGATTAACGCAATTTGGACAACGGATTAGAAATATCTTTAGAATGTTTGATTTTTGTTGGGACAGCACATGTTGTGTCGCTCCAACTACAAGAAACGTGAGCACATGTTGTGTCACTCCAACTACAAGAAACGTGAGCACATGTTGTGTCACTCCAACTACAAGAAACGTGAGCACATGTTGTGTCGCTCCAACTACAAGAAACGTGAGCACATGTTGTGTCACTTCAACTACAAGAAACGTGAGCACATGTTGTGTCGCTCCAACTACAAGAAACGTGAGCACATGTTGTGTCGCTCCAACTACAAGAAACGTGAGCACATGTTGTGTCACTTCAACTACAAGAAACGTGAGCACATGTTGTGTCACTCCAACTACAAGAAACGTGAGCACATGTTGTGTCGCTCCAACTACAAGAAACATGAGCACATGTTGTGTCACTCCAACTAAAAGAAACGTGAGCACATGTTGTGTCACTTCAACTACAAGAAACGTGAGCACATGTTGTGTCAATCCAACTACAAGAAACGTGAGCACATGTTGTGTCACTCCAACTACAAGAAACGTGAGCACATGTTGTGTCACTCCAACTACAAGAAACGTGAGCACATGTTGTGTCGCTCTAACTACAAGAAACGTGAGCACATGTTGTGTCGCTCCAACTACAAGAAACGTGAGAACATGTTGTGTCGCTCCAACTACAAGAAACGTGAGCACATGTTGTGTCGCTCCAACTACAAGAAACGTGAGCACATGTTGTGTCACTCCAACTACAAGAAACGTGAGCACATGTTGTGTCACTTCAACTACAAGAAACGTGAGCACATGTTGTGTCACTCCAACTACAAGAAACGTGAGCACATGTTGTGTCACTCCAACTACAAGAAACGTGAGCACATGTTGTGTCACTCCAACTACAAGAAACGTGAGCACATGTTGTGTCGCTCTAACTACAAGAAACGTGAGCACATGTTGTGTCACTCCAACTACAAGAAACGTGAGCACATGTTGTGTCACTCCAACTACAAGAAACGTGAGCACATGTTGTGTCACTCCAACTACAAGAAACGTGAGCACATGTTGTGTCACTCCAACTACAAGAAACGTGAGCACATGTTGTGTCACTCCAACTACAAGAAACGTGAGCACATGTTGTGTCACTCCAACTACAAGAAACGTGAGCACATGTTGTGTCACTCCAACTACAAGAAACGTGAGCACATGTTGTGTCACTCCAACTACAAGAAACGTGAGCACATGTTGTGTCACTCCAACTACAAGAAACGTGAGCACATGTTGTGTCACTCCAACTACAAGAAACGTGAGCACATGTTGTGTCACTCCAACTACAAGAAACGTGAGCACATGTTGTGTCACTCCAACTACAAGAAACGTGAGCACATGTTGTGTCACTCCAACTACAAGAAACGTGAGCACATGTTGTGTCACTCCAACTACAAGAAACGTGAGCACATGTTGTGTCACTCCAACTACAAGAAACGTGAGCACATGTTGTGTCACTCCAACTACAAGAAACGTGAGCACATGTTGTGTCACTCCAACTACAAGAAACGTGAGCACATGTTGTGTCACTCCAACTACAAGAAACGTGAGCACATGTTGTGTCACTCCAACTACAAGAAACGTTAGGGAACAACGCTTATCGATAAATTTATAACCCACAATGACCCAGGGGGTTAGGGATCTGAATATATGTTGAAATGACCCACATTGACCCTAAGGGTTCAGGTATCTGAAGATCTGTTGAAAGTTCACTTTGACCCTGGGGGGTCAGGGATCTGAAGATCTGTTGAAAGTCCCACATTGACACTGGGGGGTCAGGGATCTGAAGATCTGTTGAACAGTCCCACATTGGCCCGGGGGATCAGGGATCTGAAGATCTGTTGAACAGTCCCACATTGGCCCGGGGGATCAGGGATCTGAAGATCTGTTGAACAGTTCCACATTGAGCCTGGGGGATCAGGGATCTGAAGATCTGTTGAACAGTCCCACATTGGCCCGGGGGATCAGGGATCTGAAGATCTGTTGAACAGTCCCACATTGGCCCGGGGGGGCAGGGATCTGAAGATCTGTTGAACAGTCCAACATTGAGCCTGGGGGGTCAGGGATCTGAAGATCTGTGGAACCGCCCCACAATGACACCAGGGGTAAGAGATCTTGAAAGTTTTTGAACCGTTCAACCGACGAACGCTAGTTTATTCATTCATTGAGACGGCTGTAGGTTCCAGTCTTTGTGAAGTCCGTGCGGATAATTGTAAAACCGGTCACGATGACAGAATAAAAACAGTCTGTTTTCTTTTTAGAAATAAATGTTTCATTGTCGGTTAATGGCGTAAAGAGTCGTGAGAACTCTCTAAAGTAGCTTATCACCAAAACTATGGTCTGTATTTCATGGTACCAAGCGGAAAATGGTATGAGGGTTCCGCGAGGCTAATGGAGACGTTGAAATGATATAGTATAATATGACCGATGCAGTGTAGAAATGAGCTAACAAAACCCAATTGAAGCCTGCTTAGTGATGGGGGGGGTGGGGGTGGGGGTTGGGGAGGGGGGGTTAGGGCTGCTAATTCTTTATATCTTTGAGACCTTAAATCTTGCTAAATGTTGTGTTGTTAGAAACGTGTCCGAGGATATTACTCACATCACGGGTATTTTAATGGTACTTGGGGTATCGTTAGTGAGCCTTAAAACGTAACATGCTTCAACGCACAACGCCCGCCACCCCACACTCCCACCCTTTTTCCACCCCATACGCGCCCGCCACCCCACACTCACCCGCCACCCCACACACGCCCGGTACCCCACACACGGCCGCCACCCCACACACGCCCGCCACCCCACACACGCCCGCCACCCCACACTCTCACCCTTTTTCCAACGCACACAAATACACCTCATGGATAACTTGTAACTAAACTGTAAATTGTGATGGTTTCCCCCGAACCTCATCCTTCTCTGTCCTGGACCCATTCTCCCTTGACCTGGACCCATTCTCACATGTACTAGAACAAATATCCTCTGTCCTGTATCCGTTCTCCTTTGTTCTGGATTCATTCTCCTCAATCCTGTACCGGTATTCATTCACCCATGGCCTGGACCCAATCTACGATATTATTATACCGAACCCATTCTCCAATGTCTTGTGTCCGTTCTTCTCTGTCCTGGATTCATTCTCCCATGTCCTGAACCTATTCTACATTGACCTGGAATCATTCTACCCTGACCTGGATTCATTCTACCCTGTCCTGGATTCATTCTACCCTGTCCTGGATTCATTCTACCATGTCCTGGATTCATTCTACCCTGTCCTGGATGCATTCTACCCTGTCCTGGATTCATTCTCAATAGTCCTGAAAACATTCTACCATGACCTGGATTCTTTCTCCTTTGTCATGTATTTATCCACCCATGTCCTGAACCCATTCTTCCCTGACCTGGATTCATTCTACCCTGTTCTGGATTCATTCTACCCTGTCCTGGATTCATTCTACCATGTCCTGAACTCATTCTACCATGACCTGGATTCATTCTACTCTGTCATGGATTCATTCTACCTGACCTGGATACATTCTACCCTGACCTGGATTCATTCTACCCTGTCCTGGATTCATTCTACCATGGCCTGGATTCATTCTACCATGTTCTGGATTCATTCTACCCTCTCCAGGATCTCTTCTCCCCTATCCTGGATTCGACTCCTCTGTCCTGGACCGATTTCATTCTCCTCTATCCTGGATCCATTCTTCTCTGACTTGGATTCATTCTCCTCTGTCCTGGATCCATTCTCCCTTATTATGGACCAATTCTTTTATTTTACTAATTAGTGCGTTCAAAAAGAAATTTTACAATTGGATCGTGTGAACTGAGTATTAAGCAATGTATCACTCACACAGAAATGACACAAAACCTGGAACGTCAAGTCTTGGTAGATAAAGTTTTCAATGCCCTTAAATTTCCAAATTATTTAAAACACGGATATACATAAATAGTGCTCCACATAAGGATTGTCCCACACAAGGATTGCCCCACATATGGATCGCCCCACAAAAGGATTGCCCCATATAAGGATTGCCCCACATAAGGATTGACCCACAAAAATATTGCCTGCCCCACATAAATAGTGCTCCACATAAAGATTGTCCCACATAGGAAGTACTCCACATAGGATTGTCCACACATGGATTGCTCCACGCATAATGATTGCTCCACAGTAACTAAGCAAACAGAGGCAACAGTGATAGCGGACGATCGCCCTGCGACCATTGTAACAAAAGTGGAAGCCTTTTCAATAATTCGTGTTAATTTTTCCATTTTTGTGTAACAACTGAAAAAAACAATTTCTGTGCGCCTATTATTCCAATGACATCAAAAGATGAATGCACGCCATAAAGAAACGTCTGACTCTAGTGAAGTCTTTTATCACACATTGTATTGGTAGGAAATAACACACGATTTTTACTAACAGATTCACTCAATTGTAGTAGGTTGCACTCCATAGTTGTTGGTTGCACTCCATAGTTGTTGGTTGCACTCCATAGTTGTTGGTTGCACTCCATATTTGCTGGTTGCACTCCATAGTTGCTGGTTGCACTCCATAGTTGTTGGCTGCACTCCATAGTTATTTGTTGCACTCCATAGTTGCTAGTTGCACTCCATAGTTGTTGGTTGCACTCCATAGTTGTTTGTTGCACTCCATAGTTGTTGGTTGCACTCCATAGTTGTTGGTTGCACTCCATAGTTGTTGGTTGCACTCCATAGTTGTTGGTTGCACTCCATAGTTGTTGGTTGCACTCCATAGTTGTTGGTTGCACTCCATAGTTGTTGGTTGCACTCCATAGTTGTTGGTTGCACTCCATAGTTGTTGGTTGCACTCCATAGTTGTTGGTTGCACTCCATAGTTGTTGGTTGCACTCCATAGTTGTTGGTTGCACTCCATAGTTGTTGGTTGCACTCCATAGTTGTTGGTTGCACTCCATAGTTGTTGGTTGCACTCCATAGTTGTTGGTTGCACTCCATAGTTGTTGGTTGCACTCCATAGTTGTTGGTTGCACTCCATAGTTGTTGGTTGCACTCCATAGTTGTTGGTTGCACTCCATAGTTGTTGGTTGCACTCCATAGTTGTTGGTTGCACTCCATAGTTGTTGGTTGCACTCCATAGTTGTTGGTTGCACTCCATAGTTGTTGGTTGCACTCCATAGTTGTTGGTTGCACTCCATAGTTGTTGGTTGCACTCCATAGTTGTTGGTTGCACTCCATAGTTGTTGGTTGCACTCCATAGTTGTTGGTTGCACTCCATAGTTGTTGGTTGCACTCCATAGTTGTTGGTTGCACTCCATAGTTGTTGGTTGCACTCCATAGTTGTTGGTTGCACTCCATAGTTGTTGGTTGCACTCCATAGTTGTTGGTTGCACTCCATAGTTGTTGGTTGCACTCCATAGTTGTTGGTTGCACTCCATAGTTGTTGGTTGCACTCCATAGTTGTTGGTTGCACTCCATAGTTGTTGGTTGCACTCCATAGTTGTTGGTTGCACTCCATAGTTGTTGGTTGCACTCCATAGTTGTTGGTTGCACTCCATAGTTGTTGGTTGCACTCCATAGTTGTTGGTTGCACTCCATAGTTGTTGGTTGCACTCCATAGTTGTTGGTTGCACTCCATAGTTGTTGGTTGCACTCCATAGTTGTTGGTTGCACTCCATAGTTGTTGGTTGCACTCCATAGTTGTTGGTTGCACTCCATAGTTGCTGGTTGCACTCCATAGTTGTTGGTTGCACTCCATCGTTGCTGGTTGCACTCCATAGTTGTTGGTTGCACTCCATAGTTGTTGGTTGCACTCCATAGTTGCTGGTTTCACTCCGTAGTTGTTGGTTGCACTCCATCGTTGCTGGTTGCACTCCATAGTTGTTGGTTGCACTCCACAGTTGCTGGTTTCACTCCGTAGTTGTTGGTTGCACTCCATAGTTGCTGGTTGCACTCCATAGTTGTTGGTTGCACTCCTATGCTATGTCCGCTCCACCTTAGTACATCTACGAGAAAATTCAAGGACTTTCATTCATTGTTTTCTCATTCTGAAATATGTTTTCTGACATATGACAGCCATCTAAAGACTAATCGCATAGAGACTCAATGAGTGTCCATGATCTTAGATAAAGGGGGTGGGCGAAAAGGCCAAGACTGTTCAAAATTACCACTGACACTGAACAGTTCTTTTTACTGCACAATTATTCAACGAAAGTCTTGCTACAGATTAATTTTAAGGAATAACGAAAAATTGAAACAAGGATTTTTCAAGACTGAATAAATGTGTGCGATAATTTTTTTTAAATATAAAATTTCCATTCATTGGATTTGGATCAATATTTAATCTTATCTTATCATTTTATTAAAAAGAAATTTTTTATTCAAAAAGACTTTTTTTTTCAATTACCATTTAAAATGGACACACTAAAAAAGAAACACAATGGCTGCCAAATCTCATCTGACTTTAACGCAGTTTTCAACAATATTTTATTTTTAAAATTTCATTTTTTTAAATATTATTTTGTTTATTTGACGAAAAATTGATCGTGTGAAGTGAGCATAAGTAAGCTTTAAAAAATAAAAAGTTAAAATATAATTTTTTTTCTCTTTAAAATTAATTCCTCGGCTGTGTCCCATTTTGAGAAAAAAGTGCCCACCTTAACACTCCCCGTAGTGAACTAAGGAGCGGGGTGAACTTCTTGTGGCGGGCTGCTATTTCAGCGCCTATTTTTTTTCTTCGTATTAAGTTTCCAAGTATGTTCAATTTACTTTTAATATATATACCTACAGTCGACCCCGTTTATGTCGATGTTTTTGAAGTGGAATCGCCAAATTCTCTCTTTGTCTTAGCATTTTCTCCTCGGTTATCTCGATTCTTTTATGTCGCTTAACACCGATATCTCGAGCACAAAAGGCGGCCAAATTTGCAACTTAACCTCGGTTATCTCGATCCCCATGACCAATTACTTTTGAACTCCGCAAGAAGAAATAGCAAACAACAAATAAACAACTTTTTGTAATTGAAACTAATGATTCATTTCTCAAAATACAGGACTTGTGTTTAAGAATGAACCTAGAAGTAATTAAAATAAATATGTTTTAAGTCGAGGTTTAAAAACCTGGTAGAGTCCATACTATAAACGATCATAATTTACCGTGTGCAAAACGTTGTCATGGGCAGCCATTCACGGTCACTTGTATAATGGCTATGGCGTGGTACTTGGTCAGAGTTTCAGTCATAAGAGCTTGCCGTGTGCAAAAGCTATTAAACCATTGGTCAGTAAAAGCTGAATTAAATAGTCATGTCAAAATAAGTGGTCCCTAAATAGTATTTTAGTAATAAGGGGATGCGTTGCCTTACATATATAGAGTCATTGCGCAAGACACGATCAGCAGAATGAGGTCACAAAATATGGAGGCTTCTTCCATAGTAGAAAATGCCAAACGAACTCGCACTTTAAAATTTTGTAGCTCAAAAAGTATTTAAGTTCAAAAGTTGATTCTGGTTTCATTTTTTAAATGGGAAATTTGCTCTAAATAACTGTAATATTTTTTTTTTTAATTTCTCTATTTCTATTTTTTTAAGTACCTGCATTTATTAACGCTCATCATGTACATAAAGAAATTTCAAGCACATGTTAATATATTGCCACCATATTGGTTTTTGGTTATATCGATCAACGGTTATCTCGACTTTTTTGGAACCCCGAGGCCGTCGACATAACCGGGTTCTACTGTACTAGCTCATAGTCTGGGCCTTTCCCGGGATTGCATTCCGAATAAACAAAAACACCGGTAGAGTGAAAAAAAAAATTAATTTGTGCCCTATAAAAACATATCTACTAACTTTTGCACACCTTTCGTTCCCCTATGGAATCCCGATCCCTGTGGGATCTCAGTCCGATCTCGTTTCCCAATGGCATACCGATTCCCAATGCCGGTGGGATCCTGATCCCTTTTGGATCCTAGCCCCGGAGGTATCATGGATCCAGATCCTTGTGGGTTCCCGATCCCTTTGGGATCCCTTTTCCCGTTGATATCCCCATCCCGGTGGGCCCTCAATCCCATCGGTATCCCGATCCCGGTGGGATCCCGATTCAGTTGCTATTTCGTTTCCAGGTTTGAATCCGATCCCTACGGTAATCTGATTTTAATCCTATCTCGATTTGATCCCGATGGGATCTCGATTCGTTTAGGATCTTGTTCTCTGTGGGATGCCGTTTCCCGTTGGGATCCTACTCTCCAATAGGTTCCCGTTTTCCGATAGGATTCCAAACCTGGTTTGATCACGTTACCCGCGAGTTCTGATTTACTCGGTGATCTCGCTCCCATTAGGATCCGAGGGTTTCCCGTGGAATCCCGATCCTTGAGGATTCCCGATCTTGGGGATCCCGTTTCCCGGTTGGATCCCGATCCCGGTGGGATCCCAATTATAGTATGATCGTGTTTCCCGGTGGGATCCTGATCCCGGTGAGATCACGTTTCCCAGTGGGATCCATTTCTCAGATGGCATCCCATTTTAATAACCTCGGGGAGCACTAACCCTTGCTACGCGCTTACGACACTGTTCTTAGGTAAGAAATAATAACTCCATATTCAGCTATCGTTGAGGCTAGCGCTTAGGGGCGAAATGACATGTCTGCTTTGACAAAGGCCGCAGCAGGAGGGACTTGTAAATAAAGATATTGCATTTTTTTTAGCTGATCTGTGTTTCCTCGACATCAGAAACTCTTTTTGCGGTCCACCACACTCTGTTTATGCGGGCCACGACATACTGTTTGTGCGGGCCCCGAAACTCTGTTTGTATGGGCCACTACGCTCTGTTT
Source organism: Lymnaea stagnalis (assembly GCA_964033795.1). Taxonomy (NCBI): domain Eukaryota; kingdom Metazoa; phylum Mollusca; class Gastropoda; family Lymnaeidae; genus Lymnaea; species Lymnaea stagnalis. The sequence continues at coordinate 134,669 of CAXITT010000772.1, forward strand.
GTGCCGGCTACGACACTCTGTTTGCGTGGACCACGACATTCTGCTTGTGCGGGCCATGACACACTGTTTGTGCAGGCCACCACACTCTCCGCGCGCCACGAAACTCTGTGCGGCCCACGACACTCTGTTTTTATGGTTCATGACACTCTGTTTATGCGGGCCACGACACACTGTTTGGGCCTCGACACTGTTTGTGCGGGCCCCGAAACTCTGTGTGTGCCGAGAGACTCTGTTTTTGCGGGCCACGACACTCTGTTTTTGCAGGGCCCCGATACTCTGTGTGGGCTACGACACTGTGTTTGTGCTGGATTCAACACTCTGTTTGTGCGGGCCATGACACTGTGTTTGTGCGGGACACGACACTTTGTTTGTGTGGGCCACGACACTCTGTTTGTGTGGGCCACGACACTCTGTTTGTGCGGGCCCCGATACAAATCGCTTTTGAAAGATTCCAGTGTCTGGCTGTTTCTGAGAGTGACAGGAAGGGTGTTCCAAACAGTAGTGTAAAAATAACAAAAAGTATTATAAAAAAACAAATGTAGAATTAAAATAACAAAAAATAGTGTTAAAAATAACAGTTATAGTGTTAAAATAACAAAAAGTAGTATTAAAATAACAAAAATGAGTTTAAAAATAACAAAATTTTTATAGAAATAACACAAAGTCGTGTTCTTTTACACAGCACTAGGACAAACGATGTTTATCTCATTACGTGTAACTACGCATTTCACATCAGGTGACAATCTCGACTTTTCCATTACATGATACTTGGCAGTTGTCCATTACATGTTGCTTCACAGTTGTCCATGACATGTTGCTGACAGTTGTACATTACATAATGCTTGACAGTTGTCCATTACATGATGCTTGAAAGTTGTCCATTACGTGTTGCTGACAGTTGCCCATTACATTTTGCTCGACAGTTTTCCATTACATGTTGCTTGACAGTTGCACATTACATGTTGCTTGACAGTTGTACATTAACTTTTGCTTGGCAACAGTATCTGTTTCGGTACACTTACTTACTTACACCTTTCTAACCCGTCTGGGGCATAAGCCGTCTACAAGAATTTTCCATTCATCACGGTCCTGTGCTTTCCTTTCCAATTGCTTCCAGGTGTATCCCATAGTTTGCGTGTCTGCCTCTAGCTCGCGTCTCCATGTATCCCATAGTTTGCGTGTCTGCCTCTAGCTCGCGTCTCCATGTATCCCATAGTTTGCGTGTCTGCCTCTAGCTCACGTCTCCATGTATCCCATAGTTTGGGTGTCTGCCTCTAGCTCACGTCTCCATGTATCCCATAGTTTGGGTGTCTGCCTCTAGCTCACGTCTCCATGTATCCCATAGTTTGTGTCTGCCTCTAGCTCACGTCTCCATGTATCCCATAGTTTGGGTGTCTGCCTCTAGCTCACGTCTCCATGTATCCCATAGTTTGGGTGTCTGCCTCTAGCTCACGTCTCCATGTATCCCATAGTTTGGGTGTCTACCTCTAGCTCACGTCTCCATGTATCCCATAGTTTGGGTGTCTGCCTTTAGCTCGCGTCTCCATGTATCCCATAGTTTGGGTGTCTACCTCTAGCTCACGTCTCCATGTATCCCATAGTTTGGGTGTCTGCCTCTAGCTCACGTCTCCATGTATCCCATAGTTTGGGTGTCTGCCTCTAGCTCACGTCTCCATGTATCCCATAGTTTGGGTGTCTGCCTCTAGCTCGCGTCTCCATGTATCCCATAGTTTGGGTGTCTGCCTCTAGCTCACGTCTCCATGTATCCCATAGTTTGGGTGTCTGCCTCTAGCTCACGTCTCCATGTATCCCATATTTTGGGTGTCTGCCTCTAGCTCGCGTCTCCATGTATCCCTAGGCCTTCCTCTTTCTTTTTCCCTGTGGGTTCCATGTTAGGCATTATCTGGTGATGCCATCTGGGGGTTTTCGGACCTCCATTTTTTCATTATGATATCTTCATCAATGGGCACCTGGTATGTCCTTTCTAGTATAATCTTTTTTGGTGATAGTATTTGGCCATTTGATTTTCAGGATCTTTCTAAGGCATGTGTTTATGAATGTCTGCACTTTCTGCATAAGGCCCACTGTTGTTTTCCAAGTTTCTGCACCATATAGTAGGACTTTTTTGACATTTGTATTAAAGATTCTGACTTTGGTTTGCAGTTTCAACTCTTTCGACTCCCACATTTTCTATAAAGCACATATGCTGATCTAGCTTTTCCGATTCTGTCCCTTATGTCAGCATCAGATCCGCCATTTGTGTCTATAGTGCTGCCTAAATAATTGAAGGACTCCACTTCTTCCAGTGCCTTTCCTGCCAGATAGATATGCTCTTGATTAGATGAGTTTACCTTCATGATTTTTGTCTTGCTTTAATTTATATTGAGTCCAAGCTGTGCTGAAAAGGTGGCTACGTCTTTTGTCTTTTCCTGCATTTGTTGCTGGTTGTGGGACAGAAGTACAATGTCGTCTGCCAAGTCTAAATCATTCAGTTGTTCCCAGAGTGTCCACTGTATCCCATTCCTCTTTTTGTCTGTGGATTTTTTCATTATCCAGTCAATGGCAAGGATAAATAGAAATGGGGACAAGAGGCATCCTTGTCTGACTCCTGTTTCGACTGTAAAGGAATCTGTGAGTCTACCTTCGTGGACCACCCTGCATGTCATTTCTTCATAAGAGCTCTGAATGATCCTGACTAGTTCCCCTGGTACTCCATAGTGCCGAGGAAGTTTCCACAAGGTTTGTCGGTCCAGGCTATCAGGGGCCTTTTCGTAGTCTATAAAATTTATATATAAGAGGGAGTTCCATTCGATGGACTGTTCAACAATGATTCTTAGTGTGCATGATCGGTTTTGGCGGAAGCCAGCCTTTTGATCTTGTAGCTGCATGTCGACCTGGTCTTTCATTCTTTTCAAAATAATTATGTTAAAGATATTTCCTGGTACAGACAGCAGTGTGATCCCTCTGTAATTTGCACAATTGCTGAGATCCCCTTTCTTTGGTATCTTGTTGAGGTATCCTTCTTTCCAATCTTTTGGAACGCTTTCTCTTCTTCCCATATCTTTTCAAACAGAGGGTGCAGCATGTTGACTATTGTACCTATATCAGCTCTCCTCATCTCTGCTGTGATGTTGGCCGGTCCCGGTGCTTTCCCTAGTTTGAGCTGCTTGAGGGCCAGAGCTATTTCTTCCTTATTTTGTGCGCTTTCTTCTATTTGTAAGGCTTCATTTCCTGGTTGTATGTCTGGTGCGTCTGTATGTGGGGGTCTGTTTAATAGTTCCTTAAAGTATTCTACCCATCTTTTTTGTTGCTCTTTCTGTTATTATCTACCTTCTCTATCTTTGACAGGTCTCTCCGGCCTTTTTTATCTCCCTGACAGCTTTTTTGTTATGTTGCGGTACAGTTGCACATTATATATTGCCAGACTGTTGCACATTACGTGTTACATGGACTTGCCCATGTTTGACATTGTGATGAGATTAATTTTAATTGTATTATTAAAGAGGTTTCAAATCCATTGATTACACAGGGGTCGCCTAAGACCATCGGAAAACACATATTTATGAAGTAGCAAAGAAAATAATCGTATGGTTGGGGTCACCACAACATGAGGAACTGTATTGAAGGGTCACGGTAATAGAAAGGTTGAGGTCCGCTGTATGAAAGGATCAAGATGTCTGACGTCATGAATGTCTATTATATGAGTTAGGGGCGACATGCGTGCATTGTAGGAACATCTAGACTAGAGTGACAGAGACAGTTGACGTCTTATGTCATCGCTGTTCCGATATTCGCGAGCGAAAGCCTTGTCCAGACCTAACACTTTAAGTTGAGTCAACATGAACTCATGGCCCTATCACGTGACCGTATCGGCCAGAACGTTAGCGTGATACAATCGTCTACAGAAGAAAGGATGACCTTGGAGCAGATTACTTCGGTCCGTAACACCAATCCGTCCTGATATATCAGATTTGAAAGAGACTCCGAACACTTGATCACATGATCTGTATCAAGAACCGTGGTCGTGGATATCATCTTAATAGCTTAAGTAGGCCATATAAATCCCAATACAAAACGTCATACGGTTGAACAGACGCCGGTCCCCCTAGAATTTAATCAATTCTTCAAAGGGGTTACAAGTAAGACCACTTGGTTACAAGTAAGGCCACTTGGTGACAAGTAAGGCCACTTGGTGACAAGTAAGGCCACTTGGTGACAAGTAAGGCCACTTGGTGACAAGTAAGGCCACTTGGTGACAAGTAAGGCCACTTGGTGACAAGTAAGGCCACTTGGTGACAAGTAAGGCCACTTGGTGACAAGTAAGGCCACTTGGTGACAAGTAAGGCCACTTGGTGACAAGTAAGGCCACTTGGTGACAAGTAAGGCCACTTGGTGACAAGTAAGGCCACTTGGTGACAAGTAAGGCCACTTGGTGACAAGTAAGGCCACTTTCTCCACAAAAACGATCTTCAGAATTTCCTACACAAAGCAACTTTAAAAGCAGCCAACACAAGGGAAGGTAATTCGTCAAAGTAACAAGTTGTTCAACTTGACAACGCAGCAGAAAGGGAAAAAATGCGCTTGGAGTCATGAAAAGAAAGACAAGTGGTGGCTTGCTACATAATAACGATTCAAAGGAAATAGTCTTTAATATTTTTTTAGATTGATCGTTCTTAAAAGATATTGGTGATCTTAACACCAAATGTCCACAATAGGTGGCGCACCTACCCTAATGTACCATACAAATTTTGCCAAGATCTGGGACAACTATCCAGACCAATGTCATGAATTTATTTACACAACAAGCTCGTATGTGCCAGTTAGAAAAGTAATAAGAAAATTTAATTAAAATGTTGAATAGGTGGCACAAATCCTGGACAACTTACCCCTCCGCCACCCCCACAGCTCCCTTTCTTCCCCCAAGTCACATACTTTCTATGAACCCACATGGTGCCCCGACTGCTCCGTTACTGAGTGCGCACTCTGCTCTGGTCTGGTAGGAGACTAATTCTTGGATAGGCTTATAGACGTTTAGAGGAATTTTATTGGGGGGGGGGGGCAAGGGGGGGATAGAGAAATTGCTGCTCACATAAAAATCATTCCTTATACAAAATATATATACTTTACTGGTAGGAGACTAATTCTTGGATAGGCTTATAGACGTTTAGAGGAATTTTATTGGGGGGGGGGGGGGCAAGGGGGAGATAGAGAAATTGCTGCTCACATAAAAATCATTCCTTATACAACATATATATACTTTATTATATATGTATTGCATTCATTATAAAGTATGTATAGCATTTATTATAAAGTACGTATAGCATTTATTATATAGCACATGTAGCATTTATTATATAGCATGAATAGCATTATTATATAGATCCTTAAGAAAAATTATACTTGTTTTCTTCAGACAGAATGCACAGATTTTCTTAAGACATATTTAAAGCTCTCCCTCCAGACAGACTGTTCTGACGTTGCTAATTGTACCGAGATAACGCTACTGGTACAGCTATGGGCCTTTCAAAGGGCTGAATGACTTGAGAGGTAACTTCTGTGACACTTTATTGCTGAAGACCTTTAGACAGGGCCAGATTTAGCTAACTAGATGACTACAGCTAATTAAATTTGGAGCCTCCCTGCAGCATTGTTTTCTCTATACGGCAGGTTGTTATTGTTTGTCAACTGTGGAATTATTTCTTTGCATAAGGGATGAAAAAATTATCGGCTTGTGCCAGGGAAGGCGGAACTAAGTTTTGCTGCACTAATGAACTTATCCCCACACAAGAAGGCACCAACTTTAGTTGCACTAATAAACTCATCCCCACACGAGGTGGCATTAACTTTAGATGCACTAATGAACTGATCCCAATACAAGAAGGCACTAACTTTAATTGCACTAATGAACTGATCCCCACGCAAGGTGGCACTAACTTTAGCTGCACTAATGAACTGATCCCCATACAAGGTGGCACTAACTTTAGTTGCAGTAATGAACTGATCCCCACACAAGGTGGCACTAACTTAAGTTACAGTAATGAACTGATCCCCACACAAGGTGGCACTAACTTTAGTTGCAGTAATGAACTGATCCCCACACAAGGTGGCACTAACTTTAGTTGCAGTAATGCACTGATCCCCACGCAAGGTGGTACTAACTTTAGTTGCACTAATTAACTTATCCCCACACAAGGAGGCATTAACTTTAGTTACACTAATGAACTTATCCCCACACAAGGAGACATAAACTTTAGTTGCACTAATGAACTGATCCCAATACAAGGAGGCACTAACTTTAATTGCACTAATGAACTGATCCCCACGCAAGGTGGCACAAACTTCAGTTGCACTAATGAATTTATCCCCATACAAGGTGGCACTAACTTTAGTTGCACTAATGAACTTATCCCCACGCAAGGTGGCACTAACTTTAGTTGCCCTAATGAATTATCCCCACACAAGGAGGCACTACTTAAGTTGCACTAATGAACTGATCCCCACACAAGGAGGCACTAACTTTAAGTTGCACTAATGAACTGATCCCCACACAAGGAGGCAAAACTTTAATTGCACTAATAAACAGATCCCCACACAAGGAGGCACTAACTTTAGTTGCACCAATGTACTGATCCCCACGCAAGGTGGCAATAATTTTAGTTGCATTAATGAACTGATGCCCAAGCAAAGTGGAACTAACTATAGTTGCACTAATGAACTTATCCCCACATAAGGTGAAACTAAATTTAGTTGCACTAATGAACTTATCCCCACACAAGGAGGCACTAACTTTAGTTGCACTAATGAACTGATCCATACGCAAGGTGGCACTAGCATTTGTTGCACTAATGAACTTATCCCCACACAAGGAGGCACTAATTTTAGTTGCACTAATGAACTGATCCCCACACAAGGAGGCACAAATTTTAGTTGCACTAATGAACTGATCCCCAAACAAGGACACACTAATTTTAGTTGCACTAATGAACTTATGCCCACGCAAGTTGGCATTAACTTTAGTTGCACTAATGAACTTATCCCCACACAAGGAGGCACTAATTTTAGTTGCACTAATGAACTGATCCCCACGCAAGGTGGCACTAACTTTATTTGCATTAATGAACTTTGCCCCACGAAAGGAGGCACTAATTTTAGTTGCACTAATGAACTGATCCCCAAGAAAGGTGGCACTAACTTTAGTTGCATTAATGAACTGATCCCCACGCAACTTTAGCTGCACTAATGAACTGATCCTTACGCAAGTTGGCATTAACTTTAGTTGAACTAATGAACTTTTCCCCACACAAGGAGGCACTAATTTTAGTTGCACTAATGAACTGATCCCAATACAAGAAGGCAATAATTTTAATTGCACTAATGAACTGATCCCCACGCAAGTTGGCATTAACTTTAGTTTAACTAATGAACTTATCCCCACACAAGAAGGCACCAACTTGAGTTGCACTAATGAACTTATCCCCATGCAAGGTGGCACTAACTTTAGTTGCATTAATGAACTGATCCCCACGCAACTTTAGCTGCACTAATGAAGTGATCCTTACGCAAGTTGGCATTAACTTTAAGTGCACTAATGAACTGATCCCCATACAAGAAGGCACTAACTTTAGTTGCACTAATGAACTGATCCCAATACAAGGAGGCACTAATTTTAGTTGCATTAATGAACTGATCCCCAAGCAAAGGTGGCACTAACTTTAGCTGCACTAATGAACTCATCCCAACACAAGGTAGCACTAACTTTTGCTGCAGTAATGAAGTTATCCCCACGCAAGGTGGCACTAACTTTAGTTGCACTTATGAACTGATCACAACACAAGGAGGCACTACTTAAGTTGCACTAATGAACTGATCCCCACACAAGGAGGCACTAACTTTAATTACACTAATGAACTGATCCCCACACAAGGAGGCACTAACTTTAGTTGCACCAATGTACTGATCCCCACGCGAGGTTGCAATAACTTTAGTTGCACTAATGAACTGATGCCCAAGCAATGTGGAACTAACTATAGTTGCACTAATGAACTTATCCCCACACAAGGTGAAACTAAATTTTGTTGCAGTAATGAACTTATCCCCACACAAGGAGGCACTAACTTTAGTTGCACTAATGAACTGATCCCAATACAAGAAGGCACTAACTTTAGTTGCACTAATGAACTGATCCTCTTGCAAGGAGGCACTAATTTTGGTTGCACTAATGAACTGATCCCAATACAAGAAGGCACTAATTTTAATTGCACTAATGAACTGATCCCCTTGCAAGGAGGCACTACTTAAGTTGCACTAATGAACTTATCCCCACACAAGAAGGCACCAACTTGAGTTGCACTAATGAACTTATCCCCACGCAAGGTGGCACTAATTTTAATTGCACTAATGAACTGATCCCCTTGCAAGGAGGCACTAATTTTAGTTGCACTATTGAACTTATCTCCACACAAGAAGGCACCAACTTGAGTTGCATTAATGAACTGATCCCCACGCAACTTTAGTGTAACAGACTGTGTTTTCACAAGAAAACAGAGAGGTAGCATGAGTGAACAGTGAATGGTGTTGACCATGTTTTGCCACGAGGAGAGACAATCAATGGATTGTATTTTTGAGAACACAATGTGAGTTCCNTAATGAACTGATCCTCTTGCAAGGAGGCACTAATTTTGGTTGCACTAATGAACTGATCCCAATACAAGAAGGCACTAATTTTAATTGCACTAATGAACTGATCCCCTTGCAAGGAGGCACTACTTAAGTTGCACTAATGAACTTATCCCCACACAAGAAGGCACCAACTTGAGTTGCACTAATGAACTTATCCCCACGCAAGGTGGCACTAATTTTAATTGCACTAATGAACTGATCCCCTTGCAAGGAGGCACTAATTTTAGTTGCACTATTGAACTTATCTCCACACAAGAAGGCACCAACTTGAGTTGCATTAATGAACTGATCCCCACGCAACTTTAGTGTAACAGACTGTGTTTTCACAAGAAAACAGAGAGGTAGCATGAGTGAACAGTGAATGGTGTTGACCATGTTTTGCCACGAGGAGAGACAATCAATGGATTGTATTTTTGAGAACACAATGTGAGTTCCACGTTTTTGGAGAGTAAAATTATGTTTTTGTCAGAGCGGTGGTTTTCCACCCTTTGCTGGTAATAAAGTATGAGTTGACAGATATAGAGGGGGCTGAGCGCAGAGCAATTAAAAACAGTAGAGTGAGAGCTGAGTTACGAGACAGTTGAGCTGAGTTATAGTAGTGTGAGAACGTGTCTTTCTGGATGGTGGAATACTATAATATATACATGTGAAATTATTACATACATGCAAGGATTATTATTATTATCAGTGTCAAGTGTGATTCAATAAAGTACTGTAAGTTTTAACCAGAATTGAGTATTCTTCTTTGCGTGCCTGGATAATAAGTGGAAGAATGAAGAAGTCTTAGTCGGCATCCTGAAGTATTAACATAAGTAACCATACTACTGCCATAACCCACTAATTTACAAATTATGTCAGAACATATGTGTTACATTTAGCTGCACTAATGAACTGATCCTTACGCAAGTTGGCATTAACTTTAGTTGCACTAATGAACTTTTCCCCACACAAGGAGGCACTAATTTTAGTTGCACTAATGAACTGATCCCCACGCAAAGTGGCACTAACTTTAGCTGCACTAATGAACTCATCCCAACACAAGGTAGCACTAACTTTTGCTGCAGTAATGAACTTATCCCCACACAAGGTGGCACTAACTTTAGTTGCACTTATGAACTGATCACAACACAGGGAGGCACTACTTAAGTTGCACTAATGAACTGATCCCCACACAAGGAGGCACTAACTTTAGTTGCACCAATGTACTGATCCCCACGCAAGGTTGCAATAACTTTAGTTGCACTAATGAACTGATGCCCAAACAATGTGGAACTAACTATAGTTGCACTAATGAACTTATCCCCACACAAGGTGAAACTAAATTTTGTTGCAGTAATGAACTTATCCCCACACAAGGAGGCACTAACTTTAGTTGCACTAATGAACTGAAAGTTACACTAATGAACTTATCCCCACACAAGGTGACATTATATTTAGTTGCTCTAATAAACTGATCCCCACACAAGGAGACACTAACTTTAGTTGCACTAATGAACTGAACCCCACACAACGAGGCACTAATATTAGTTGCACTAATGAACTGATCCCCAAGCAAGGTGGCACTATATTTAGTTGCATTAATGAACTGATCCCCACGCAACTTTAGCTGCACTAATGAACTGATCCCCACACAAGGTGGCACTAACTTTAGTTGCATTAATGAACTGATCCCCACGCAACTTTAGCTGCACTAATGAACTGATCCTTACGCAAGTTGGCATTAACTTTAGTTGAACTAATGAACTTTTCCCCACACAAGGAGGCACTAATTTTAGTTGCACTAATGAACTGATCCCAATACAAGAAGGCACTAACTTTAGTTGCATTAATGAACTGATCCTCTTGCAAGGAGGCACTAATTTTGGTTGCACTAATGAACTGATCCCAATACAAGAAGGCACTAATTTTAATTGCACTAATGAACTGATCCCCTTGCAAGGAGGCACTACTTAAGTTGCACTAATGAACTTATCCCCACACAAGAAGGCACCAACTTGAGTTGCACTAATGAACTTATCCCCACGCAAGGTGGCACTAATTTTAATTGCACTAATGAACTGATCCCCTTGCAAGGAGGCACTANCCACGCAAAGTGGCACTAACTTTAGCTGCACTAATGAACTCATCCCAACACAAGGTAGCACTAACTTTTGCTGCAGTAATGAACTTATCCCCACACAAGGTGGCACTAACTTTAGTTGCACTTATGAACTGATCACAACACAGGGAGGCACTACTTAAGTTGCACTAATGAACTGATCCCCACACAAGGAGGCACTAACTTTAGTTGCACCAATGTACTGATCCCCACGCAAGGTTGCAATAACTTTAGTTGCACTAATGAACTGATGCCCAAACAATGTGGAACTAACTATAGTTGCACTAATGAACTTATCCCCACACAAGGTGAAACTAAATTTTGTTGCAGTAATGAACTTATCCCCACACAAGGAGGCACTAACTTTAGTTGCACTAATGAACTGATCCCTACGCAAGGTGGCACTAGCATTAGTTGAACTACTGAACTGATCCCCACGCAAGGTGGCAACAACTTTAGTTACACTAATGAACTGATGCCCAAGCAATGTGGAACTAACTATAGTTACACTAATGAACTTATCCCCACACAAGGTGACATTATATTTAGTTGCTCTAATAAACTGATCCCCACACAAGGAGACACTAACTTTAGTTGCACTAATGAACTGAACCCCACACAACGAGGCATTAACTTTCGTTGCACTAATGAACTGATACCCACACAAGGAGACACTAACTTTAGTTGCACTTATGAACTGAACCCCACACAACGAGGCATTAACTTTAGTTGCACTAATGAACTCATACCCACGCAAGGTGGCACTATCTTTAGTTGCACTAACGAACTGATCCCCACGCAACCTGGCATAACTATAGTTGCACTAATGAACTGATCCCCACGCAAGATGGCACTAACTTTAGCAGCACTAATGAACTTATTCCCACGCAAGGTGGCACTCACTTTAGTTTCACTAATAAACAGATCCCCACGCAAGCTGGCACTATCTTTAGTTGCACTAACGAACTGATCCCCACGCAACCTGGCATAACTATAGTTGCACTAATGAACTGATCCCCATGCAAGATGGCACTAACTTTAGCAGCACTAATGAACTTATCCCCACTCAAGGTGGCACTAACTTTAGCTGCACTAATGAACTGATACCGACGCAATGTGGCACTATTTTTAGCTGCACTAATGAGCTGATCCCCATGCAAGGTGGCAATAATTTTATTTGCACTAATGAATTGATCCCCACACAAGGTGGCACTAATTTTAGCAGCACTATTGAACTGATCCCCAAGCAAGGTGGCACTAACTTAAGTTGCACTAAAGAACTGATCCCCACAAAAGGAGGCACTATTTTTATTTGCACTAATGAACTCATCCCCACGCAAGTTGGCATTAACTTTAGTTGCACTAATGAACTTTTCCCCACACAAGGAGGCACTAATTTTAGTTGCACTAATGAACTGATCCCCACGTAATGTTGCACTAACTTTAGTTGCACTAATGAACTGATCCTCACGCAAGTTGGCATTAACTTTAGTTACACTAATGAACTGATCCCCATGCAAGGTGGCACTAACTTTAGTTGCAATAATGAACTTATGCCCACACAAGGTGGCACTAACTTTAGTTGCAATAATGAACTTATGCCCACACAAGGAGGCACTATCATTAGTTGCAATCTCGCAATCTCTATCCTTCCTCTCAGTCCGCCTACCGACTTGGTCATAGCACAGAAACAGCACTGGTCCGAGCGACCTCCTGCGTGCGATGGACGATGGCAAACTCCCTATTCTCACTCTGTTAGATCTCTCTGCTGCATTTGATACCATTGACCACCAGATTCTTCTTGACCGCCTTCATCTTTCTTTCGGACTTACTGGCTCAGCTTTAAACTGGTTTCAATCATATCTTTCTGACAGAACTCAAACAGTCTCTATTTCCAACCGCTCTTCCAAACCTTCAGCCCTGTCTATTGGAGTTCCTCAAGGATCGGTCCTTGGGCCGGTACTTTTCATCCTCTACACTAAACCTCTATCATCTCTCATTAGCCACCACTCAGTTTCCAGTCAATGCTTTGCTGATGACACTCAAATCAGTGACTCTTGTTTTCCTGATCAACTTGATGCCACAATCTTTCGCATACAGGAGTGCGTGGACGACGTAAAGCGTTGGATGACTTGCAACAAACTGAAGCTAAATGATGATAAAACGGAAATCTTTCTCATCCACTCTCAAAACAAACCTCTCCCTCCATCTGTCCCTTATTCTATATCTATTGGCAACTCTGACATCACACTCTCTTCCTCTGCTAGAAACCTTGGAGTCACACTTACAGACACCCTCTCTTTGGACAGACATGTCATGAATATATGTAGATCAGCATATAACGAAATTAGACAAATCAGCACCATTAGACACCTCCTCTCCTTTGATGCAACAAAAACTCTCGTCTCTTCACGCATTCTTTCAAAATTTGACTACTGTAACACTCTTCTCGCAGACATTCCTCAACACCACATAGACAAACTTCAGAAGGCACAGAACTCAGCATGCAGACTCATTTTTAAATCAAAGAAACATGACCACATTCAACCACACATGCGGCAACTCCACTGGCTTCCAATATCCTCTCGCATCAAGTACAAGTCTGCCAATCTTTGCTTCAACTCGTTCACTGACCCTCACTTTCCTGTCTATCTCTCTGAACTGTTGCTTCCTTACATCCCCACAAGACAACTACGCTCTTCCTTAGACAATAGAACCCTCTCAATCCCAAGAACCAAAACTAAGACCATCGGTGAACGCTCCTTCTACTTCCATGGGCCCACGTTCTGGAACCAGCTCCCCTTCCATATCCGTCATTGTGAAACCTCGTCCACTTTTAAAAAGTCCCTTAAAACCCATCTGTTTAGGTCCGCCTATGACCTGTGATGCACCCTCCTTGCCCTGCCTCATTTTCTGTCTCGGGTTAATCCTGTAGTACAGGCCAAAACGTGCCAAAGTGTCCTCGTTTTATAGCCATTTAATTGTTTCTATAGTAAAGTAGTTACTATCCTAATGTCTCATTTTTATTTTAGTTAGTTTACATGTTTTTAATAATTGTAAAGCGCTTAGAGCTTTAAGGTAAGCGCTATATAAAAATGCCTAAATAAATAAATAATGAACTTATCCACACAGATGGAGTCACTAACTTTAGTTGCACTAATGAACTTATCTCCACACAAGGAAGCACTAACTTTAGCTGCACTAATGAACTGATCTCCACAGAAGGAGACACAAACTTTAGTTGTACTAATGAAGTGATCCCCACGCAAGAGGCACTAACTTTAGTTGCACTAATGAACTGATTCCCACGCAAGGTGGCACTAACTGTAGTTGCAATAATGAACTGATCCCCACGCAGGGTGGCACTACCTTTAGTTGCAGTAATGAACTGATCCCCACGCAAAGTGGCACTGACTTTAGCTGCAAGAATGAACTGATCCCCACACAAGGAGGCACTAACTTTAGTTGCACTAATGAACTGATTCCCACGCAAGGTGGCCCTAACTGTAGTTGCAATAATGAAGTGATCCCCACGCAGGGTGGCACTAACTTTAGTTGCAGTAATGAACTGATCCCCACGCAAGGAGGCACTAACTTAAGCTCCACTAATGAACGTATTAATTTATTTAATTATTTAGGCATTTTGTTTAGCGCTTACCTGACAGCTCTAAGCGCTTTACAATTATTAAAAATATGTATACTATTTAAACTGCTAAACTAAAATAAAAATGAAAAACCAGAGACACTAGAATATTAACTACAAAGTGAAAAATGACTATAGAAACAGTAGCTTAAACATTAACATAGGTAAAAAAACGAGGACAGTTTGGCACGTTTTGGCCTATACTACAGGATCAACCCGAGACAGAAAATGAGGCAGGGCAAGGAGGGTGCATCACAGGTCATAGGCGGACCTAAACTTATCCCCCACCCCCACGAAAATGTTTATCTATATTAAAAATTAATTCTTTAAAAATTTACATATTTTTATTAATTATTATTACCCGGAATGTGGTCTCAATGTGACTAAATATCACTAAGCATTTAATTAAAATCTCTGTGACGCCTCGTCGAAAGAAAAAGCAAAATCAGTTGGACCTAGGCGGGGGGGGGGGGCAATACATAAATGACGTGACGCTATTGTCGTCGAAGATTTAGCTCGTCAACAAAAAAAAAAAAATTTATTCGTCAAAAATTTGTAAAAGAAGAAAAAAACTTGTATCATACATGGTCGTCACAGATTTGTAACAGAAGATAGAAAATTTTAAGAAAGAAAAAGCAAAATCAGTTGGGCCGAGGGGGGGGGGGGGGGCAATACATAAATGACGTGACGCTATTGTCGTCGAAGATTTAGCTCGTCAACAAAAAAAAAAAAATTTATTCGTCACAGATTTGTAACAGAAGATAGAAACTTGTATCATACATGGTCGTCACAGATTTGTAACAGAAGATAGAAAATTTTATCATACATGGTCGTCACAGATTTGTAACAGAAGATAGAAACTTTTATCACACATGGTCGTCACAGATTTGTAACAGTAGATAGAAAATTTTATCACACATGGTCGTCACAGATTTGTAACAGAAGATAGAAACTTTTATCACATGGTCATGACAAATTCGTGGGGAACAACCCCACGCCCCGAACCCCTCCGCCGACAGATGACTTCGTTTATGGATGATCCTCAGTACTCACATACTCAAAAATAGTTCTGATTTATTACAACTTTTGCTGGTTTCATTAAAAATACAGACAATGTCAAAAATTTAGAAACTAATCTCAATTTTTTATTTTCTGCAAAAGATTATTGGCTTAATATCTGGTATCATCAACCTTTCCCTTTACAAGTTACATCCGAGTGTAAATGACTAAGGGCAACAGTGATTTCACTTTAGCATTCCAAAACAAGGGCATCAGTGATTTCACTTTAGCATTCCAAAACAAGGACATCAGTGATTTCACTTTAGCATTCCAAAACAAGGACATCAGTGATTTCACTTTAGCATTCCAAAACAAGGACATCAGTGATTTCACTGTAGTATTCCAAAACCAGGACATCAGTGATTTCACTTTAGCATTCCAAAACAAGGACATCAGTGATTTCACTTTAGCATTCCAAAACAAGGACATCAGTGATTTCACTTTAGCATTCCAAAACAACAGCGTAACAGTCGTATAAATGTTCATCCCAGATTGTGACAATTATTGAGACCGTTAAGAATGAGATTGCAAAAAAAAAAGTTATACTAAAGGACATTAAATTTCCCCATCCCTTTATGGAGGATGACAAGATAACAAGTAATTGATAATAACAAAACAGTTCAAGCGTTGCAGGTCCCAGGCCACGACTCTCTTAATAGCAATGCAGTGTATTGTCACGACTCTCTTAATAGAAGTGCAGAGTATTGCCATGACTCTCTAAATCTAGCACTGCAGTGTGCTGCCCGAACTCTCTTCATTATTAATAGCACTGCAGTATATTAAATAATAAGAATAATAAAGTTCATTTCAAAAACACGATTCATCTCCAAAGGCTCGAAGCGCGGTACAAAGTCAACAAAAAACAAATCTATAATTTAACACATTTAAAACAAACGCAACACTACAAAAACTAATTACAAGCATACAATGACAAAGTCTTTCTACCCATTTCAACCATACGCAACACAGCCATTATGCATTAACTGGAAAATAAGGTAGACAATCATCCATGAAGATGTTTGCGAAATAGATGTGTCTTTAAATCGGTTTTAAAGGACTCCAGTGTATGGTTGTTTCTGAGATCGACAGGAAGGGCGTTCCAAATTGTTGGACCAACAAATGCGAAAGTGCGCTTTCCGTAAGTCTCAAGGCAAACACGTGGTTTGCCACTATCGGATGAGCGGAGCTCTCTAGTGGGTACATAAAGCGTCAGCAGCTCTTTCAGATAGATATAGCCACGACTCTCTCAATCTAGCACAGCAGTGTGCTGCCCGAACTCTCTTAATAGCACTGCAGTGTATTGCCGGAACTCTCTTAATAGCACTGCAGTGTATTGCCACGACTCTCTCAATCTAGCACTGAAGTTTATTGCCACGACTCTCTTAATCTAACACTGCAGTGTATCGCCCGAACTCTCTTAATAGCCCTGCAGTGTATTGCCCGAAATCTCTAAATAGCACTGCAGTGTATTGCCACGATTCTGTCAATCTAGCACTGAAGTGTATTGCCACGACTCTCTCAATCTAGCACTGCAGTGTATTGCCACGACTCTCTCTCTCTCTCTCTCTCTCTTTATCTAGCACTGAAGTGTATTGCCACGACTCTCTCAATCTAGCACTGAAGTGTATTGCCACGACTCTCTCAATCTAACACTGTAGTGTATTGCACGACTCTCTTAATCTAGCTCTCTTGAGAGTGACCAATGACCGCTTGCTCGCATTGGACAGTGGTGATATCTCCATCATGATCCTCTTAGACATCAGTGCGGCCTTTGACACTGTTGACCATGTAATCCTTTTCAAAACCATTGAAAATTACTTTGGAATTTCTGGTTCAGTTTTGGCTTGGTTTAGGTCCTACCTCTCTGATAGAACGCAGGCGGTCTCTGTCGATGGCTGTCTCTCAGGCAGTGCTGATTTGGTGTACGGAGTACCACAGGGGTCCGTTTTGGGCCCGATTCTATTCACATTGTATACCAGACCACTGCTCATCTTGCTTGGGAGGCATGCCGTTGAGAGCCAGTCATTTGCAGATGACACGCAGCTATACAAGCATACTCATCCTTCTCTTGTTGAATCCGCTGTCCAGACTTTGCGGGGGTGCATTGATGATGTCAAGTCATGGATAACACTCAGCAAGTTGAAGCTTAATGACAAAACGGAAGCACTCCTCATCCACAATCACACATCATCCTCTACCTCAACTCTTCCAGGTAGGTAACTCTGTCTCACACATTTGTCGTTCAGCATACACCACTATCCGTCGGATCAGCTCCATACGTCACTACCTCACAGTTAGCGCTACAAAAACTCTAGTCTGTGCTCTTGTTCTCTCTCGTCTTGACTATTGCAACTCTCTTCTGTCAGATTCACCCAAACACTGCATAGAAAAACTGCAGAAAGTTCAAAACTCAGCTGCTAGGCTAGTTTTAAAGGCAAAAAAAAACGTGATCACTTCATTCCACTACTCCATTCCCTTCATTGGCTACCTATACAGGGACGCATTGACTATAACTTGTCTGTTCTCTGTCACAACTTTTTCTTGGATATTTTTAGTTGAACAACAACAACAAGAAAAGAAAAGGTTTGTTATTGTATTTGTATGATAAATAAATTGATAATTTTTAAACTTGAGTAATATAACTATATGTCAACTCTATTCAATTTCGCTAATATTGTACAATTTTTAATTGTGTATAATTTGTATTTTTCTTGACATAAATTTTGCCTGGATATTATTTTATAACAAAATCGATAGCTCTGATCAATTAAAACAATTCAATATAAGAGTTCCATCCTACTTTATTAGAGAGGGTGATTTTCTATCCGTACCTTTTTATAAAACGAACTCGGTGTAGCCTACAATTCACCTATAAATAGGATATTTTAAAACTTAAATGCACTAAATAAAATCGAAAACTCGCCTGATATATTTAACTGTTGTCATAATGTCTATAAAAAAATTGTCAATAATTATCTTCACAATTATGTTCATTGTTAATTATGTAATTAAAGATTACCATTGTACCTAATAATTTTGTAAACTTGTGTAAATGTGTGGCATACTGTAATTGGGCTTACGCCTGTAGTGTGGCCAAAGATTAAATAAATAAATAAACCTAATCATGTAGTAATACCATGTTGTTTTTGTCTATACAATTTAACAATACAGATTTCTTTTCATTTATGCCGGGTCATAAACGAAGTGGAGCAGAGGCTCGTAAAAGAAAGAAAGAATTAGAAAATAAAAATATAAAAAGTCTAGTAAATTACTGGCAAGGTTTTTAAAAAAGAGCCAAGACGACAGAAGAATCTGAAGCTGAAGCCGAAAACTCCGTACCTTCAGAATCAGATGACGGCAGTTATCAACCGCCTGAACCCCAGTCCTAGAACACGACAGCGAGAAGGTTGAACCATACCGCCAGGATTGCAACATACAAGAAGATGTGATTCAGACAGATGCTACTGTTTAGGCTGAGGAAAACACCAGAGACGTCGTTGTTGAACAGATTCAACAAGACGCTGAACTTTCTGACAGTGACGAGGACAATGAGACTGAAGAATTTTCTTTTGATGAAGAAGCTAAAGATGGTGTTGTTCTTGTTCCTGCTCTCCTAAGATTTCATGATGTTGGCTGCTTAGAATTTGATCAAATGACAAAGCTATCGATAATACCACAGCCTCTTCGTGATGAATTGATAACTCTCAGAACTATACCCTTTCAGCACAGAGGCAGTCTATCGTCAGTAGCAGGTGAACGTTCGATGACTACGTCATGGTTTAAACGCCGACTAGCAAATGGAGAGGAAGTAAATCGCTCGTGGCTAGTATATTCACCAATTAATAAAGCTGCTTACTGTTTTTGCTGTCTATTGTTTACATCATCAAGTTCAAACTCACAATCTTCATTTGAGTTAACCAATGATTTCAAGAAATGGAGAAAGCCAGAAAAACTACAGTCTCATGAAAACAGTCTCGGCCACCGCAGAGCTTTTACTACATGGAAGGAAGCCGAGCGGAGGATAATTGATAAAACTGGAATTGATGTCCAGGTCCAAGCTCAAATTCAATTGGAAAAACAACGTTGGCGCGATATTTAGAAAAGAATACTTACCTGTATTAGGTTTCTAGTTTCACAAAATTTGGCACTGCGTGGCCATGAGGAACATCTGCATAAGGACGAGGATAAAAATGTTGGAATCTTTCTCTCTGTGATCAAACTCGTTGCTCAGTATGATCCACTTTTAGAAAAATTCCTACAACATGCCCGATAAAATCCAGGCTCAGTATCTTATTTATCACCGGAAATCAAAAATGAATGTACTTGCATCGACTGTAAGGAATCAGCTGTTGAGTGAAATCAGAAAAAATAAAACAAGTACTACGGTATCTTACTTGACTCAACACCCGATCTAGGACACCGGGAACAGCTTTCTCAAGTCATCAGATTTGGGGATGTGGATTTTCAAACTAAAAAAGTAACCATCAAAGAATCATTTGTATATTTTGTTCAGATTCATTCCAAAGACGCAGCAAGCCTTGAAAGAGTCATCGTAGAGAAATTAGAATCTGAAAACATACCTCTAGCCGACTGTCGGTCACAATGTTATGACAAGGCTGCTGTCATGACTGGGCATATATCCGGCCTTCAACAGCGAATATGTGCCAGAAATCACAGAGCATTGTTCGTCAACCACATTTTAAACTTATCAGGAGTACACACAGCTAAACAGGATCCAGTTGTTATCACATTTTTGGAACAGTTGAAAGTATATATTTGTTTTTCTCTCGTTCAATAACTCGTTGGGAAGAATTAAAAGAAGTTGTGCCAATCACAGTGAAGAGGCAGTCTGAAACACGCTGGAGTGCACGATCAGAAGCTGTTAAAGCTATTTATGAAGGACTAGATGAACTAGTTGGGCTGTTGGAAAAATTATCAGAAGATGCAACTATGACGCCTG
This sequence comes from Lymnaea stagnalis, assembly GCA_964033795.1. Classification (NCBI taxonomy): domain Eukaryota; kingdom Metazoa; phylum Mollusca; class Gastropoda; family Lymnaeidae; genus Lymnaea; species Lymnaea stagnalis. The sequence goes on from CAXITT010000772.1 coordinate 155,108, forward strand.
AAAACAGAAGTGATGCAGAAACTTTGCTGGGAGGTATATTAAACTTTAACTTCCTAGTTTTGTTACATTTCTGGAAATTATACTTGAGAAAATTGATCGTGTCCAGAAACGGTTGCAGGATCCTACTATGAATTTCAAGGAAGCAGCATCTGATCTTGAATCGCTGGAGCAAGAACTTGTCAACATTCGTGATAATTTGAGCCAGGTTGCGGTAGACAATGGAAAAACAAGATGCACAACTTGTGGAATCGAGGTTGAAAGAAGGATTAGACGACATCGGAGGATGCCTGGAGAATTAGCAAGAGATGCAGGACTTTCTGTTATGAACAGCGTAATTGATGGACTCCAACAGGAGATAGCCTATCAATACGGTTTTTACGTATAAAAAAAGCTAAACACCAAATTTGGATTTTTACTAGACGTCAAAACTCTTCTCGCTGAGACAAATGTCGATACACTTCACCAAAATTGCTGAGATTTTGGAAATTTCTACGACACTGACGTCAATGGTCACGAATTGTGCACAGAAATCGGAGACTGCAAAATGCTGCTCAGTACCCGGACTGAAGTTCTACCGGAAACTCCTTTGGATCTTCTAGGTTTTATTGTTTCATATGGAGATGACGTATTTCCGAATCTGCGCATTTCACTGCAAATACTTCTAACAATTGCTGTTTCTATAGCAAGCTATGAGCGGTCTTTCAGCAAACTGAAGCTTATTTTGTCTTATTGACGTGCTTCAATGGGACAAGATCGTCTGAGTGATCTTGCACTTCTTAGCATCGAAAGAGAAGCACTTGAGAATATTAATGTTGAAAAGGTGATTGACGAGTTTGCGACAGTCCAATCAAGGAGGATCAATTTGTTGTAGACTATCTCTCTTCCAGTCATGTATAATTAGTAGAGTATATATTTGTAGTTCAAATAAATTGTTTACAATCGTATAGAGAATTATGAGTCTGTATTCTATTTCATTAAAATAACAGATACTTCGAAAATGAACCATATAAACCGTAAAATTTCAAAATTTTCTTAGGGGCTCACACTGAGCCCCCAGACTCTGTCGGTCCGAGAAGGGGTGCAGAATTTGTGTCATGCCCAGCCCTAGGCTGAGGTACCGCGCTATATAAGACGTCTTATTATTATTATTATTAATCTAGCACTGCAGTGTATTGCCCGAACTCTCTTAATAGCACTGCAGTGTATTGCCACGACTCTCTTAATAGCACTGCAGTGTATTGCCCGAACTCTCTTAATAGCACTGCAGTGTATTGCCATGACTCTCTCAAGCTAACACTGCAGTGTGTTGCCACGACTCTCTTAATCTGGCATTGCAGTGTGTTGCCACGACTCTCTCAATCTAACACTGCAGTGTGTTGCCACGACTCTCTTAATAGCACTGCAGTGTATTGCCACGACTCTCTTAGTAGCACTGCAGTGTGCTGCCACGACTCTCTCAATCTAGCACTGCAGTGTTTTCTGAAAGCAACTTGTAATAAACAAATGAGAAAACATGTCCACTCTTTATTACATGTTTGAATGAATTTATACATAGAGAGTGATTGTGAATATTCAATGGAATGCTTCAAAAACATGTGCAGTTTGTCTTGTACAATGAATCAAGTTAAAAGCAAAGGGTAAAAAAGAATGATGTAAAAATGACTTGTACAGCATCAAAACTGCTATTCAATCTTTGAGTATTAGATCAAACTAATGAATACATGTGCTAATGTAATCATAAGGATGCTACAAGTGTAACCTATTTTAAGTTACAAATCTTACAAAAGCCAATAAATTACACATGCTTACAATTTCAATTGGCACAGTCTGACTCAGACAAGACATATAGGTACAACTTGTACATTCATTAAAAAATAATTTGGTATTTCTTCAAAAACTATATTTGTTCTTTGTTCATTCCATCCTCGCTTTAAGCATCTCAAAGATAAAAAGAAAATAAATACAATAAAGGATAATATCCACAGATTCATAAAACACAGACAAATGATCTGGTCAACATTCATGTCACAGACAAATGATCTGGTCAACATTCATGTCACAGACAAATGATCTGGTCAAAATTCATGTCACTGAGAAATGATCTGGTCAACATTAATGTCACAGACAAATGATCTGGTCAACATTAATGTCACAGACAAAGGATCTGGTCAAAATTCATGTCACTGAGAAATGATCTGGTCAACATTCATGTCACAGACAAATGATCTGGTCAACATTCATGTCACAGACAATTGATCTGGTCAACATTCATGTCACAGACAAATGATCTGGTCAACATTCATGTCACAGACAAATGATCTGGTCAACATTCATGTCACAGACAAATGATCTGGTCAACATTCATGTAACAGACAAATGATCTGGTCAACATTCATATGACAGACAAATGATCTGGTCAACATTCATGTCACTGAGAAATGATCTGGTCAACATTTTTGTCACAGACAAATGATCTGGTCAACATTCATGTCACTGAGAAATGATCTGGTCACACATTCATGTCACAAATGATCTGGTCACACATTCATGCCGCAGACAAATGACCTGGTCAACATTCATGCCACAATAACAATAATTACAACAATATTAATGAGCTTATCTTATACATTAATATGCATGACTCTGCATTTACACATGCTTTTAACAACTACCATACCAGTATTGATTTTTTCTTTTGGAATTAATGAGGAACAGGAAGATAGTGACTGTATTGGTTGTGAGACAGAGTTTAATCTATATTTCTGAAAGAAAGATGATGATAGGTATTGCCTATACTCAATGGTACTATATTTTTTGTATATTGTTTACTTAATTTTCTAAATGTAGTTTTTCGAAAATGTCCTCCTCTTTTTTAAGACCCCTCCAATTTACCACCTTGTTTTAACTGCAAATTAAAGGTCATAAAACAGAGGTTTTACTGTAATGAAATCCTTGGCAATAATGATGATGATAATCCTCGGAATGATAATAATAAAATGTATGACAATAATAGCTATGACGACTCTATGACAATGAAATGATAATGATGGCAATAATGAGAACATTGGTAATGACTAAGCCACTGACAAGGGTACACCTAGTAAGTAATTAAGAATAATTTCCTCACATCCATTTTTGTACAGACATTATTCCTCTCTTTTCTTTCACTCTACATACACATATGGCAAGACTGACACACTCTGCATACACACATGACAAGACTGACACATTGTGCATACACACATGACAAGACTGACACATTGTGCATACACACATGACAAGACTGACACATTGTGCATACACACATGACAAGACAATAAAGTTAAATTTTCACAGAAAATCTTCAAATGTTGCACAACAATATTTATAGGTGATAATTCATAAATGAAAAGATTTGTTCCAGATTTAACAAAACAGTTTTCATAATAACGAATAGATAAAAATAATAAAAAGCTTATGGGTTAGGTTCATATGTTTGTTCATATTTTATTTGTATCATGTGTCTAGTCACGACATAATCCTTTCCTGTTGGTATTATCTGTGTCATCATATGTTGTGTCATCTGGTAGTGTCCTATATTTGTATCATATAGCTAGTTGTGTCACAATCTTTCTGTGTCATAAATCTAGTTGGGTCACAATATGTCTGTCTCATAAATCTAGTTGTATCTCAATCTGTCTGTGTCATAAATGTAGTTGTGTCACAATCTGTCTGTCTCAAAAATCTAGTTGTGGCACAATCTGTCTGTCATAAATCTAGTTGTCACACTATGTCTGTGTCATAAATCTAGTTTTCACAATCTGTCTCATAAATCTAGTTGTGTCACAATCTGTCTGTCTCATAAATTTAGTTGTCACAATCTGCCTATGCCATAAATCTAGTAGTGTCACAATCTGTCTGTGACCTAAATCTAGCTGTATCATAATTATATACAATAATATTTAATGTGAGAAAAAGAAAATTTTCTACCATATTTTTGGTAAACATTTGTGCTAAGAAAAAATAAAATTACCTCTAATAAATTCATTGCCTCTGATTTTTATCTTTTCATATAGTCACCAAATGAATTTTATGGTGGCATTATATTGATTGATTCCCATAGCACCAAAATCTGGTCTGCATCATGTAGGTCGGCCATGTTGTGCCCACAAAACACAACTCCAGACTATAAACATGAAGATTGCTAGCTAATATTTTCATTATTTACAAGACATTACAATTAGGTAGATCACATACCATCAGTGGGGGTGGGGGAACGCAGGCTTTTTGCCTGATCCAAGCAGGGGTAGGGGTGCATGTTTTGCATGAGGATGGGCCATCAGCGATGGCACTTAGCCGTTTCAAGTCAACTACTCCTATGCCACTGCGTTTAAAATGTACAAGGTATAATAAAAATCTCATGTTTCCAAGCTGAAGCTGCAGACAGATAAAACAAAGAGGTGTACCGCATAACGGATGTACATGTCGAGATATTTGCAATGAATGACCTTTTACCTGGCTGAAAGTGATTTATTTCTCATTGAGCTTAACTCTTTGCACTGGCCCAAATGTCCACATGTCAAAGTCTAGTTGCTCACCCACATGAGCCTATTTGTACCTGCCCAATGTCCACCTGTTTAAGTTTTATGGCTCATCTACATCAGCCTATTTGATTGGCCCATATAAAAATAATAAGTAGCTTCAACAGACAAGTGTCAGCATTTGATGATATACAAGCCCAATAGACTGTTATGGAAAATAAATCCTTGACATTATTTGTATAAAAATCTGGCCACCCTTGAGCTTCTCTGATTAAAATTTAGTTGAAGACAGCAACAAATACTTATTAAAACAAAAATTTTCTTAATAGGAAAGAAAAAGAATATTTCCGTGATACAACAAATAAAATGGGCTTGGGGTACAATCCACTGCTCTGGACTATGATCAAAGACAATGTCAGGAGACCACGAGCACCTATCCATGTAATGTCTCATGTAGGCTACACATCCTGGCACAATAGAAGTGTCAATCCAGTGTGAACATGGTTAAAACTGACCACCAATTGACAACACATCAAAACACACATCACAGACCCTGACCGGCTTGCTCAGGTTAAACTTGACAATAGGCATGTCTTTGCTGGAACACTTTGCACATAGGAGACGACCGCAGTGGCGACTGGAGAGAAAACAGGACAAAGGTCAGTTAATTTTACCATATATGATTATTTATGACAGGTAAGCAGAAGTCAGCGGAGTCTCTTTATGGCATCATTGTAATGCTAAATGTGACTCGGATATTAAATAAAATTTTATTTGTTTTTTATTGCACACAATGTATTAATATTTTTATGCATTACACCTTAACACCATGAGTTATACAAAAAATGTCTCTGATTCTTTTATAAATAGTCCATGTCTCCATAAAATAAGCTTACAAACTCCATATTTCAGGACTGAAAATAACAATGTGAGCTCAAAATAGCAGTGTTGATCTAGTTATTTGATTATGCTGAGTTTTTGTTTTTTTTTTGCTGTTTCATAAGACGAACCAAACAGACACTTGGTAGACAACTCAAAGATTTGATAGAATTAACTTTAACAGACACTTGAGTATTTGCTAGGGAAATCATTGGATGATAAGTGGGCCAGGATCTTCCTTTTATCATAGTTTAAATAGAAGAAACATTGGTGAAGATGAATGGCAAAGGAAATATTGAAAATTGTTAATTTACATTTCAATATTTGCTTGGGTCAAACACAAGGCATGGCTGACTACCAAATCAAAATATTTCCCTTTATTAGCTTTGTGGTAAAGAGTATATTTGCTGATACATGGAATCATCACTGAGGGTAAATTATGTATCACCATAATTGAGTCTTATAAGATAAGACAGCTCAGTAGAGCAGATATTAAAAACTGCTGAAATATCCTAGGACTATAATGCTCACAAGACATTTTTCTGAATTGTGTTGAGATAAGTTAGCACACAAATCAACAGCTTTATTCACATAATGTTTTGACTGCACTGTTAAATTTTAACACATCCGCCCCACACTCCATGACACATTTCACCATACTTAACTCTAAGTACACATAGCTCACCAGTGGTGTTTCCTTGTTTTAATGTTAAATTTGGCATTACATTCTAAACACATTTCACCATCACTCCATGGGGGTTCTTTGGATAACATGTCTGTGAATAGAAATATTTTAATGGATAACATGTCTGTAAATAGAAACATTTTAATGGATAACATGTCTGTAAATAGAAATATTTTAATGGATAACATGTCTAAATAGAAATATTTTAATGGATAAATGTCTGTAAATAGAAACATTTTAATGGATAAAATGTCTGTAAATAGAAATATTTTAATGGATAACATGTCTAAATAGAAATATTTTAATGGATAAATGTCTGTAAATAGAAATATTTTAATAGATAACAAGATTGTAAATAGAAATATTTTAATGGATAACATGTCTGTAAATAGAAACATTTTAATGGATAACATGTCTGTAAATAGAAATATTTTAATGGATAACATGTCAAAATAGAAATATTTTAATGGATAAATGTCTGTAAATAGAAATATTTTAATAGATAACATGTCTGTAAATAGAAATATTTTAATGGATAAATGTCTGTAAATAGAAATATTTTAATAGATAACATGTCTGTAAATAGAAATATTTTAATAGATAACATGTCTGTAAATAGAAATATTTTAATGGATAACATGTCTGTCAATAGAAATATTTTAATAGATAACATGTCTGTAAATAGAAATATTTTAATAGATAACATGTCTGTAAATAGAAATATTTTAATAGATAACATGTCTGTAAATAGAAATATTTTAATAGATAACATGTCTGTAAATAGAAATATTTTAATGGATAACATGTCTAAATAGAAATATTGTATAGATACAAACAAATTCAGTAAAAAGAAAATGTATGAATAACATGTCTATAGATTGAAATCAAAATTTTCAATGGTTAATTCAATTCAAGATTTTTTAAAGATCAATCCATTAATTTATCGACTCACCTAACAGTTTGACCAGCAGCTGTTTTGTGGCTACGGGTGCATTAAATATACTGAGACCTTGCTTGTTGACCTGACCCAGGCAGGCTCCTGCACGAACTAAAGCCCGACACAGGCTGCCATTGCCATTGAGGTATGCCAGCAGGATGGCTGCAACAGATAGGATAAGTTACATCAAATTCCTATCATGGGAGGTAAATTACACATAATACCTATCATAGAACTTTCATTACATCTAATTCCTATATGGAAGGTAAATGGCATATAATAATACCTATCATAGAACATCAATTATATCTAATTCCTATCATGGAAGGTGAACTAATTGAAGAAAATTTGGACATAATATAACAAAATTATGTTGTTGTTTTTTTAATTAATTTATAAAAACCTTGGAGAAAATATAATATGAAGTTATTAAGATATCAATATGGAAAAGTTTTCTATATTTTGAGGGTTGGAAGGTTTATAAAATATCTTTTAAGAATAATGTACTAAAATCTATATAAATATAAAAGGTGCTCGGGGAATTAATTTTTTTTCTTCGACCAGGAACCCAAGAAACTTCTTCTTCTTCTTCTATATCTTAAGGGCCCACGATCAATTTATTGATCATTTTGGCTCCTTTGGATAGTTAGCTAGCACATTACCCTTCATTACTTGGTGATCTGTAGCAATCAAGCATTTACATGATTTAATTTAAATCATAATTTAAAGGATAATAAAAGGGAAACCGCTAATAGAAAAATCTGAATTATCACCCTTGACACCACTGGTACACTAGTTAATAATATGTTCAGATGTCTAAAGCATGCAGCCAACCAGCACCCACTTTGCATCCCGCGAAGTAATGAAATATTCTTTATTATTATTATAATTTTCTTCATGGCTTTCCCTCCTGTCCTTTTTTCTTTCGGGCGGCACAAGTTTTTCAGTGAGTATTACGGCCCGCCTACCATTTTTAGTTAGGCAGGCCTGGTCTAAACAAAATGTGTTGCCATTGATTATCACACTATCCCCAGGAGCCATGTTTAATGATGCAGACCTGTGTTTCCTTCAAGGTCAGTTCTGTCGATGGGGTATTCTGGCATGGTTTCTTTGAACAATTCAAATATGGCTGCTGCATTGTCCTTACCATATTGGCCCAGTAAATGAAGTGGATTCTGGCCTCTGAAATTAAATGGTCAAAGGAAATGGTAAAGTGAAATATTTCTTGTTAAATTGAAATAGTCAAGGAATACAAGGGACAGATTTAAAATAGTTCATGTGAGTTCCGCTTAGACTCATACATCACCCTCTAAGAAATTAGAAAACAACATATAAGAATGGGACTAGATAAATACTAATATACTCTTATGGGACTAGATAAATACTAACATACTTGTATGGGACTAGATAAATACTAACATACCCGTATGGGACTAGATAAATACTAACATACTTGTATGGGACTAGATAAATACTAACATACTCTTATGGGACTAGATAAATACTAACATACTCGTATGGGACTAGATCAGTGGTTCTCAACCTGTGGGTCACGACCCTTTTGTGGTCCAACGACCTTTACGCAGGGGTCACAAAAGACCATCGGAAAACACATATTCATGAAGTAGCGACGAAAATTATTTTATAGTTGGGAGTGGCCACAACATGAAGATCTTTGCTGAAGGGTCACGGCATTAGTAAGGTTGAGAACCACTGGTTTAGATAAATACTAACATACTTGTATGCGACTAGATAAATAGTAACATACTTGTATGGGACTAGATAAATACTAACATACTCTTATGGGACTAGATAAATACTAACATACTCGTATGGGACTAGATAAATACTAACATACTCTTATGGGACTAGATAAATACTAACATACTCGTATGAGACTAGATAAATACTAATATACTTGTATGGGACTAGATATATACTAACATACTCTTATGGGACTAAATAAATACTAACATACTCTGCACTGCCTCCTCCTCCCCCACCCCCCCCCACCCCCCCAGCCGGAGCACAGTGTGTACAACAATATAAAAAAAACTGGTGCCTTTAACTTTAACCGATTACAAATAGTGGAATCTATAAAATATCCCCAGGCTCAATATATTTAATAATCCGTATTTTTAAGCCTATTCAAGTTATAGTATTCGGTTATAAAAATCGCACTGACCGCTTCAGTCTTACTTCCTGTTGTGTATGCCACTATTTTTATTTATTTATTTTTTTGCAACGCCACAAGTTTAAAGACTTTAATGACACTATATTAAAATACATTTACATACCTATAAAGGTCTACAATTTTAATAATAGTAAGTCAAGTATTAAACATGTGCAATCTGTTTTCCAATTAGAGTTCATCGTGAAAGCATGGCTAAAAAATTAGGCATCATGCTTTTTTTTTCTAACTTAGAATTTAAAGACCGCAAGGAAACAGTGCACGTTTCATAAATTACTATTAAATCAAAGTTTTTTTGAATTCTTTAAATGTGCTATATTTGTTACAAAAGTTTCCTGAATAACAGATTGGTTTTTTTTTTAATACTTAGCCGTTAGCCTATATTTATTATTAATAACTTCCCATCTGCTTTTCTCTTTTTAATGTCAGAATAAAAAACAAAGTGCCCCATCCATTGTCATTGCCATCATTTTTTTATATTATTAATTTTATTTTAAATGAAAATCCTGTAGAAAGCTAAGAATATTTTTTGTGTGAACTAGCGTTTCAATTATCATGTCAATTCCCTTCTTTTGGAACGTGTTTAAAAAAAATTCTTATTCCTAATTCCTCAATTTAAAATAGATTCTGTGGATTTAGATAAAAATGTTTTAAAGTATAGAGAAGAGGCTATTCTAGAAAGTTCTAGTAGTTTGAAATGCCAAATAAAAATTTCAATCTCCTGAACAATGGGAAATTTATACTTTATTTGCATACGAATTGCCCTTAGTTAAAATCACACATTAATAAATTTAATGTCTTCTGTTAACAACTCATGTCTTCTTAAAATAGTTATGCCGCTCATATGCAATTTATAAAAATGACCAGTTTTCAAAACCATTCAAATAAAACTGTTTTTTTTTTCTTTTTTATTCTGGTAAAATTAGGACATATTTAGAAAAGTTAGTCTAAGCATTATAATTATAAGTAAGTTTGTTTTTTTCCATTAGCGTTCATCATATAAAATAATGTTTGCAGTGCTTTTTAGTGATGGAACCCTTTTTAATTGAATTTTTTTTTTTTGAATTTTTTTTTTTTTGAAAATTCATTTATTAATTAAGTAGCTATCCCTAAAAATAATGCAAATAAAAAATAAAAGCCACGTTACTATTTTTAGTTAAATAATTATTTTAATTTTGTTTTTGTTTTTGCATAACACAATCAAGTCATGTTTTTCTGTTTTGACAACCTTCCATGGAAAGATGATAATTAAGAAAATATCCTCATTACATCTTTAAGCCCCTAAAATATCCGAGGCACCCTTCAGTCGCAGTGTTTGCTGGGCGCACACGATGGTTCTAAGGTTAAGTGGCACCTATATTTTTTTAACTAGGATATCTTTTGTTGCTCTCCAATTAAGTGTGGAATATTGCAAAAGTAAATTCAGATATGTAAAAAATGCATTCTTGTATTTTGAATTCATCAAAACTTTTCTGGGCACTATAATGATTTAAAGGGCGAGAATAATCTAGGGCAAAATCGAACCCTCAAGGGTGACATAACTAGATTGAATATAGTTTACGTCCCGCTGGTGCGAAATTTAAGATGTCTGTGGTCATTATTATGGCTAATTTTGCCATTTCCCACCCAAATGTTTCAAATGCCACCTCAAAATTGTCTGAAATAAACAACAAATTCAAGCATGAGCAAAAAATAATACACCCCTGAATTTTGAGTTTGTACAACTGTCTTTAGCACCCTTAATTATACACCCCTTCCATCACGTTGATCAATGTTATTCAATGGGGTTGATTATAAGCCTATCCGTAATGATTACCCTGGGGCATGCCACAAACAGAGTGAATTCAGTTTATATATGGAACTGGGCTAAATAATACCTTCCACAAAACTATTAAAAAAATACACCTCTTGATTTTGAAATAATCAAAAATTTTCTCTTGCCCAAAAACCCTCCAGCGATCAAAATTCATCAGCGCCATCAATTTCTGCCCTACTTCTTGATGAAAATGATCGCCGATTTTGGTATCGATAGATACACTGCCTTGTGGCGTAGCTACTATTAAGGCTGCCATGAGCGGCCAAATATTTTTGTCATCCTCCCTTTCACGATTCAAACTCTGCAGTTGTCCAAAAATGCCACACCAGCATTTCGACGCCACTAGCAGTGTTTTTTGCGTCGGGGGCAAGATTCAACTCTGAAACTGGTTATTTTCAACCTATTAATTCCATCAAAGCGCCCTCCGGGACGCATGTCCCATCTGCCACCCCTTAACTACGCCTTTGGCCACTTACAACTGGCATAGCCCCCTCCCAAAAAATCTGAAGTGCCCCTGGGGGAAAATTTCTGAAAGAAACACTGCTCTTATGGGACTAGATAAATACTAACATACTCGTATGGGACTAGATAAATACTAACATACTCTAATGGGACTAGATAAATACTAACATACTTTATGGCACTAGATAAATACTAACATACTTGTATGGAACTAGGTAAATACTAACACACTCACTTTAAAAAAAAATTTCTTGCATTCATCATATAGAAATTTTGGGAGGCCTCATAAAATGGGAAGAATTTGTTACAATAATTGACTCACTTGGCATTGACCGCTTCAGCATTGATGGTTGATTCTGTCAACAAGACTTTGACAGTGTTGATGTTACCATTTACCACAGCTCTGTGAAGGCCTGTAAGAGTAAAGTAACATAACTAATGAACAAAAATTATGAATTGAATAATCTCATAAAGCTACATGTATGGTAAACAGACATGTACATTTATGGTTAAACAAATAAAGGTACATTCATGCAGAAATAACTACACAGGTACACTCATACATATAGTAGAGACACATTTAAAGAGGACAAATTATATGGGTGTTTATAAAAAAGGATTACCTGTAAAGGTACATCTAAAAAGAAATAGCTATGAAGATATATTCATGCAGGTACTTTCATAAAACAAATAAGTACAGAAATATCCTTGCAGTTCTACTTAAAAAGTTATCTAAAGTTGAGTATCTCACAACAGTTTAAGATGATCCTGTCATTAACTGCTCAACTTACTGTTGTTGAGATTTTCATCAACTGCATCAAAGTCTGCCCGATTGTCCAACAGGATGGAGCAGATGGCACTACAGTCTTTAGATGCAGCAAGGTGTAAGGCAGTCTCACAGTATTTAGTCCTTTCATCAACAGACGCCCCAGCTAGCAACTGGGGCAATAAAACAATATATAGGTCACAGTTTAAACTAAATGACAGCTAAGCTTCAAATGAAACAACACAACTTTTCCCATTCCATAATATTTATGAAATGAGCTTTGTAGGCTATTGATCAGCTGTAATGATTGGTCCAACAATAGTATTGAACTCAAGTTTGTGAAACTTACCAAATTTCTGACAATAATCTCAGAGCCAGTGATGACAGCAAGATGTAATGGTGTCAGGTTCTGACTGTCCTGTGTCCTTGAGTTGACATTGGCATTGACACTGAGTAGAAATAATACACTTTCAATATCCGCCTTCTGGATGGCTGTATGAAGGAAATTTTTGCCTCTAGCATCCACCTGGGAATAAATGATATTTAATGATTGGTATGCCACAGGCACAAATATCCCTAACAATATATGCCCTGATCTCTCAGGATATGCCCTGATCCCTCAGTATATGCCCTGATCCCTCAGTATATGCCCTGATCCCTCAGTATACGGCCTGGTAATATTAATTAATGTTCCCAAAAGTCTCCATGTAAAATGACAATGCACGTGAATGGCTTGCTCCATTTAAAATGACAATGCATGTGAATGGCTTGCTCTATTGTCTTTCCTATTAATGGTCACACCCCATCACCTCACACACATATTGCCCCTTCACACACACACAAGAACCCACATACACACAGAAGGCACCCTCACACACACAAAAGCTCCCCAACAACCCCCAAACTAGCTCTCACCTGTTCAGCTGCGGTTGGCTCACTATTTGCTCTCACCTGTTCAGCTGCGATTGGCTGACTAATAGCTCTCACCTGTTCAGCTGCGGTTGGCTCACTACTAGCTCTCACCTTTCAGCTGCGGTTGGCTCACTAATACCTCTCACCTGTTCAGCTGCGGTTGGCTCACTACTAGCTCTCACCTATTCAGCTGCGGTTGGCTGACTACTAGCTCTCACCTGTTCAGCTGTGGTTGGCTGACTACTAGCTCTCACCTGTTCAGCTGCGGTTGGCTGACTACTAGCTCTCACCTGTTCAGCTGTGGTTGGCTCACTACTAGCTCTCACCTGTTCAGCTGCGGTTGGCTCCCTACTGAGGATAGCCTGAGCAGCCTTGTTGTCTTTCTTCATCATAGCAGCAGCAAAAGGTGTGTTGTTCTTTTTATCCCTGACAGTAAGGTCAAGGCCGGGGTGGGAGAGTAAGAGAGAGATGACCACGGGAAACTGGTTTTCAATGGCGATATGAACAGGAGTCTTGCCTTCGAAATCCTATGAAAAAAATGGAAAAGATTTTAAGCCTTCGATTCTAGCAGCTGGTAACACATGATGCTATTTTATCATCTCCATGACTTTTATATTGTACTTAGTACAAAACATAATTCTGTTAAATTATCACAAATACACAAGAATATTGTTTGAGGACTTTAAGTTAGAATAAACATGTGTGATATAAGAAACATATGTGATATAAGAAACATATGTGATATAAGAAACATATGTGATATAAGAAACACGTGCTATAAGTGAAGAGTTTCATGTGAAGGCAGAATTATTAACTTGTTTTAAAAAAGTCCTGACAATCAGTAGAATAGCAGGATCGATCGGAATATTTGAGCAACTCGTTACAACAGCCACTTCAAGACACCCACATCCCCCCAGTGCTAACCTGTGCATTGACATCAGCCCACATCCCCCCAGTGCTAACCTGTGTATTGACATCAGCCCACATCCCCCCAGTGCTAACCTGTGTATTGACATCAGCCCACATGGGGGGTCACGATTGGACACGTAACTGTAGTCGGGTGTAGGGGGCAGTGCTAACCTGTGCATTGACATCAGCCCACATCCCCCCAGTGCTAACCTGTGCATTGACATCAGCATTATGTTCCATCAAGCATTGAACAACCATTTCTAAGCCCCACGCACATGCCATGTGTAAAGGACTCTGGCCATCACTAGAAATAAATGTACAGTAAAATTATGGTCACAAATATTCAGTGGATAAGTTAAATGTATTCATATTCCTTTATTTTGTGAATTTAAAATTATAATATTCATGAAGACTCTAAGAAAAAAATCATACCATTTTATTAACGCTTTCTAGAAAGATGAAATAAATGAAACATGCTTACTTCCCCTCCTCTGCACCTTCACCGTTAGGACCTGGCCGTCTGGGACTATTTTTATCACAACCACTGTTTGAGAACAATTTTGTGAATCAATGATTTGTTGCAGAAGTTATTTCAGGTGTTAGAAAGTTATTAATTTTTACAAGACGCTCATTATATAGATTACATTAAACCACCATTAAGTTAACCCAAATGCCTAAAGTCAAGAGTGCTGGACTGCAGTCAAGTTTTCAAGTAGATATGAGACACAAACAATTTGGGTATATAAAACAATTTACGTTAAGTTTTTAATAATGGTTACACAGAATACAAATGCAAACGTTTTGGCAAAAGCCTTCATCAGTACAACCAAAAAACATTCATATAAGTAAAAATTAAATATATATATGTCTGGATCAAACATAATATGTATCTAAATATCTATTCCCCCCCCCCCCCGAGATATAGCTGAAAGAGAAAGAGGGAGGAGGGGCGGGCGGGCGAACCGGCAGACCAGGCAGAGGAGACGGGCAGAGGAGACGGGCAGAGACGGGACGGGACAGACAGACGGACGGACGGACGGACAGACAGACAGATAGATAGATATCCTACCTAAACAAAGAATGTACACAGGTCCCTGAGCTTTGTTTTTGTTAGGGACTTGTGTTCATTCTTTTTCATTTCTTTTCATTCAAAGAATGTTTCCCCTAAGTGTTTTTCACTATATGGTGTCCCTTAATCTAAATTGATGCAACCTCCTTTCTCTCAACCCATTAAATTGATGCATCCCCCATTAATCATATTTATGGTTTTATGGGCTTTCAGAAATCTTACCATTTACTTAGATTATGTGTAAGTTAATGTTAAGATTTATGAAAACCCATTGAAATAAACTCAGAGCCCGTCCCACTATCACCAAGCAAAGAGTTGAATTGCTAGTTGGTCACCTTCTGATAAGAAAACAGGCAATGTCCTCATTGTTCTGATCCAGAGCTCTGTGTAACAATGTGTGGAAATATCCAGCTGGACTCTGTGTCCACAAGTTGACATCACATCCATGCTTTACCTGGCAACAAAGATGATAATGTATGTGCCAGGTAGAGATTGGAAGGTTTTTATTGAATGAGTTAGATCCCAATCATATCACAGAATCACTAAGGGCTAATGCTTTGTCTGTATTTTGCATATTATAATATTATAGTCAATCATTTTTTGACAGCTTATGGTCTGTTCTATCATAAGATTGATACAAAATAAAGAAGTGCAAGGGCCAAAAGTTTGACCATATTTCTACCAGTGTATGTGCTATCTCCTCTTGCCCTGAATCCAATGCTTGCCACAAGGGGCAGTTACCCTCAGCGTCTGTTACATCCTTGTTGACTCCTCGTTTACACAGTGCCTCGACCACCACAGGCAAGTGACGGGCAATGGCATGCTGGATCACACTTTGTTCGTCTGGGGTCCTGAAACAGATATATAAATCAGCAACAGCCATAGAAATCTGTAACAACAGCTGGCAGAACAGAAATAATTTATTTAATGTCATATATCTACTGTCTTGTATCTGATGAACAAAGAGGGAGGTGGGGGTTGAAGCAGCAAGTCAGCTATTATAACTCAATTTATTTTTTTTTACTAATGTATTCACCCACATTGCCTCGAGGTCAGCGAGATGATCCATCAAAAACAAGGCACTGACGGCATCTTGTTTCTCTATGGCCTGAAAGTAGACAAAAATCAGAAGAAAGTAGACAACAATCAGCAGAAAGTAGACAACAATCAGAAGAACGTGGACAACAAGAAGAGACAGTAGCTACAAAAGGAAAGTGTTTTGTAAAGGGAATATTTTGAACCACCGATTCTAAAGTTATTTATCAATAATCTAAAGCCAAGCTGTATATAAAAATGTAAATTATAAAATGTCATGAAGAGTTTTTAATTTTGTATTTTTTTTTTAATTGAGTGTTAAGAGGCAAAAAATTTGCTCTGGCCTGAAGCACCCACTGTAAAGAAAAACACTGCTATAAATAATCAGACACATAAACTTATAACAAAAATCTGGTAAGAAGTGAGCATTCCAGCTGATTGGAAAATAGCACTACTAACCCTAAGACACACAAAAAAAGATTGCAAAAAGGCCCAAACATCAGAGGAATTCCCCAATTAAATGTAGAATACAAAATAATGATAAAACTAATTGCCAAGAGACTTCAACCTACACCAATCTAATACTAGGTGACTACCAATGGGAACAAATACTAGGTGACTACCAATGTGAACACGTAATTTGTGAATACCAATTTGAACAAATACTAGGAGACTACCAATGTGAGCAAATACTATGTGACTACCAATGGGAACAAATACTAGGTGACTACCAATGGCAACAAATACTAGGTGACTACCAACTTGAATGAATACTATGGGACTACCAATGTGAACAAATACTAAGTGACTACCAATGTGAAAAATACTAGGTGACTACCAATTTGAACAAATACTAAGTGACTATCAATGTGAAAAAATACTAGGTGACTACCAATTTAAACAAATACTAGGTGACTACCAATTTGAACAAATACTAGGTGACTACCAATGGAAACAGTTTGGCATACACAACAAACTTAAAAGAGTTTTTTTAATGTTAAATTTAGAGACCCAACGAATGCGATTTTCTGATTTCAGCGAAACCTGACCTTAAGTTAAAAATGACTTTCAGCAGAAACAAAAGCCAAAAGCTTTGCAAGACTTCCGGCTGAAACTGAAACCAACATTTTTTTATATTTCGAAACATATTCATACATACGTTCCGTGTACATCAAAAAAGGATGGAAGAAAAACTCAATATTTATATTATTTTTTTAAAAATTAGATTATCGTGAATTTTAATAGATAAAAATCTAATGAATACTTTTGCTGTTACCATTTGAATTAAAAAGTAATTTCAAGTTGTTAAAAATGTATTAATTAAAGTAGTATGATAAGAGAAAATTTTGATGGGGGTTGGGGGGAGGCAATTCATGCAAATTAGACCCTTGGGCACCCTCTGCTTTTATTATATTATAATTACAATGACCCACTAAAATGTCCACACATAAGCTTGAGGGAACTCTTTCTTCCACTAAACCAGGGGTCACCAAACTTTTTTAATGGCGGGCCAGATAATGACAAAAAATGACGATCGCGTGTCAGATAATTATTCTGCGCAATACTTGCAAGGCAGAATGAAAGCTCTGGGAAAAAAGACGAAAAAATAAGTTTAATATTCCGTTTTAATCACGGGTGAGTGGCGTGCAATGCAAAAAAGCTAAGACAACCAACATATTTATTTGCTAAAAAATTAGCTAAGAAGGCGATGCTAGCAAAAAGATAATGACATCAGACCTAGTGCGCACATATTCGAATCTCGCAAACTAAGCAGCAAATAAGGTTAGTGAGGTTTGTGAAACTGACATTTGGCTTTCAAGATATCATCAATGTTTGGTTTGGAATTGCTGCATCCAATCAAACGAACTGTTTTCAAAAGTTCATCAATCCCTCTCGTTGAATGTGTTGCCGTTACATACTTTATTTTTGAAAGTACTTGCTCACAGACATAAATTGCTCCATGCATGCTGCAAACTGATGACAACTCTTTTGTTATGTGAAAGTCCAAATTGACACTACAAAATAAACACGAGAATTTTTGAGAGATCAGTAGACTCATCTAGTGCCAGAGAGTACCACATCAAGTTCCTAGCTTTCTCACATATCTCTCCAAATTCTTTTGTTCTCCGCACAACTGAACTTACCGAAGGGTTATTAGTTCCAACTGCAGCAACTATGATTTTTAACGTCCCTGTTTGTTTCCAACACTCCTCTTTCTTTCACCAATTTACTACCCAGTTTGTGGTAGTTATCAGACTAATATATTAGCAGAAATATGCTTAATGGAAATTGATTCTTATTTTATACTTTTTTTTAAACCAGCTTCTCCAAAAAACAACAACCTCGGGTTACTTGGTAGGTTTTATAAATGATGTCATCATTTGTTCATTAATTCTTATTTAAATACATTTCGCTTTATTTTGATCTGAGTTCGAGTTTGAACCAAGTTAAATTTCACCAGTAACTTTATTCTTACCAGTGAAAGACTGTGATGTGATTTGTACGTCCACTCAGTATAAATTAATATCAATAGCAAATACACGTCTGCAAAAACTAAGTGACAGCAGATTGCATTTTAAATGTCAGTCATCTACTTTTAGTAGTTAACTTTTTTTGGTGCAAACTTAACTCGATCCTACTAGGCACTGCGATGCGAGGAGTTATTGTATTCATTATACATAATGTATGTTTATTTATTTACTATTAAGATACAACATTGTACCTTTTTGAGATGATATTGTACAATTTTAGGAGTTCGAAGATAAATAGGTTTGTAATAAACAAGAAAATCTAGATACAATAATTTTAAAATTGAAAATGATAAATTAAGGTGCAAAGCAGCCAGGAGGTCTCCGCACTCGTGAAGATCTTCTAGTATTCTAAACATAATATTGAAATTTAAATTGTATCTCGTGTTCCATACGTTTTATCAAGCAAGTTCAAGTACCATCTGCGGATGAACTGGCCGTAGTTTGATGACCCCTGAACTAAACCATTATATTTTTGTTGAACACGATTTCTTATTGGTCTCTACATTTAAGTTTTTTGTTTATCCGCACTTATCATTTATCGGCTAATTATATATTTGACCCACAATTAAACAACATTTGAACAAATGTTGAGCTACGTTTATTATGAAAATACAGTAAAACACCTGGTTACACTGGAAATCCCAAAAGAGTACAAAATAGTTTCAGAATAGTACTTTGCTATCTCAAAATCGTACAATGCTTTATAATAATATTAAATAAATAAACATACAGCATAATGTTAATAACTATTCGCCTTGCATGTCTAATAAAGGTCACTTCTCAAAGTAGATAAATGACATTTTTAATACATGTATACAGTGCTTTATTGCAAATGAAAGGTGACCTTCTTTTGCAAATTTGAAAGACAAAGAAGTGATGGGGCAGGGAAAATTGATGATGCCTCCCCCCCCCCCCAAGTCACCTGGAGAAAATGGAGGTGGGGGTGGGGTTTGAGGAGGAGGCTGAGCCCACTTTCCAGAATTTTTTTTATAAATTCAAAACAAAGGGATGCACTTTTGTGTATGCCTGAATATTGTTTTGCATCATTCTAGACTAAATCGTAATGCTTCTGAAAAATTAGGTTCCCCTTACCCAACATTTTTTACATAAATCCTTTTTATTTTAGTAGTTAGTGAATAGAAAAATTGTTTCATAACTTATTACTTATTTTGATTTCTTTTAATCATTCCTAAATGGGGGCAAATACACCAAAATGGCATATACTGTCCACAAAAAAATTATATATATATATATAAATTGTGCGAATAACTACCACAAGCTGTAAATAGTGGGAAAAGGGAGGTGGGGGGTGAGAGAGTAGTATGGCGATACCAAACTGTTTTAGTATTAAAATCATACAGGGTAAAGATCGTTAAGGGGATAGAGTTGCTTTGAAAGTTCTAAAAATAGATTTCAAATGCAGCTAACTAGAAATAAAATATTTCCGTGCAGAACAGTTTGAAATGCATCTTATTTTTTTTTAAATTAAACATCCCTTGTTTTCTCCGTTTCCACAATCGATGCGGTTCAGACCAATGAAATAGGCCTAATTATGTCACAAAACTTTGTCACATGCATATTCAAAACAAAAATAATAATAGAAATCCTATCATTCACTATGATTTTTTTTCACAATGCTATTCACCTTTGCCAATGAAAACATTTATGAGCATGATAATGATAAATCAACATGAATATCATAAATGAATGGATTGAATAAACCTAGGTTTTCCAAATTTTGTTTTGAAAAATTAAAACAAAAATAATAATATAAATATTACCACTGCCTTAGTTTTTTTTCACAAAACATTTAACTTATCAGTATTAGAAATTTCATTTTTGAAATATTGGTCAAGTAGGTCATCATGCAGCTGTGAGCAGTCTTTGCAGAAGATTAGTCATATATCATAAGATGACAGCAAGACATTGAGCAATAATGAATATCGGATTGTCGACCGACAGACAGGGTGACAGTCTGACTTCTGGTAGATGACAGAAAGCCTCAAATACTTTTGCCCAAAAAGGGAAATGAACTGAAAGTTAACTTTTCCATTTTGTCCAAAACTACATCAAAAATGATCAAATGGCAACTTTCGGCGACAAATCCAAAATTCATCTGACTCTAGTAACATGTAACATTAAAAATAAATAATTCAAAAAGCAAAATCAAAGTTCTGGGTGAATATTCAAGGGAATTTCAGATAGAAAAACATATGAAAAGGAGACTCAATGTCTTGTATGTTTTTTAACATAGCATTAGAGAGTTTTTTAAAAAGAATACATATTGACATCATAGGATACTTTCTGAGGAACCTCAAAACCCACAACCAATAGGCACTCTCCACAACCAATAGGCACTCTCTATAACCAAGCCCTTCAGTATCTTGCCTATGTCTATGGCTTAAAAGTGATGTTTTGACATTTAACAAGTTTTTTTACACACGTAACCCATGTTCTGTACACTTCTAACCCATGTCTTGTGCATATCTAATCCATGTTTTTTTTACACATCATACCCATGTTTTGTATATCTTACCCATATTGTGTACACATCAAACCCATATTTTGTAGACATCTAACTCATGTCTTTTAAGTATCTAATCTACGTTTTTTATACACATCATATCCATGTTTTGTATACACATAGTTTAAATATGTGTGTGTTTATGATATCTAGTGAAATACCTGATGTAGTAAGGTCATCCCAGCTGAATTTTTCTCATTGATATTAGCTCCACAGATCAGCAGTTTGTCAGCCATGTCGTGCATATTGTTCCACAAGGCCAGACCAAGGACAGTCTGACCCAAGCTGTCCTTGACATTGAAATTGGGTAAAATTCTAGAGTTAGCTGCTCCAGACTTGGACAGTTCCACTGCAAAAGAATAGACCAAATAGTGATATTGGGTTCAATAAACCAATTAGTGATGTTGTATACATCAGACCAAATAATATGTTGTAGTGAATAGACCAAATAGTAATGTATTAAATAGACCAAATAGTAATGTTGTATACAATAGATCAAATAGTGATGATGTTTATAATAGACCAAATAATATGTTGTAGTAAACAGACCAAATAGTAATGTTGTATTAAATAGACCAAATAAAGATGTTGCATTCAATAGACCAATTAGTGATGATCTATACAACATACCAAATAATATGTTATAGTAAATAGACCAAATATTAATGTTGTATTAAAAAGACCAAATAGAGATGTTGCATTCAATAGACCATTATTGATGATGATACAATAGACCAAATAATATGTTGTAGTAAATAGACCAAATAGTGATGACATACAATAGATCAAATAATAAGTTGTAGTAAATAAACCAAATAATAATGATGTACTCAATAGACCAAATAGGGATGTTGCATTCAATAGACCATATAGTGATGATGTATGCATAGACCAAATAATATGTTGTAGTAAATAGTCCAAATAGTGATGATGTATCCAATAGACCAAATAGTGATGTTGCATTCAATATATCAAATAGTGATGTTGTATTCCTCCGGCGGAGATACTGATCTTCCATCGAGCGCCTCCCCAGGTGGCGGATAGGGGAAAGTCCACCAGATAATGGGTACCGTGGAAATAAAATACTTGGGGCGGACCAAAATCATAACCTACTGCCTTGTAGGAAGTGGAAGGATCAACAAAGGCTAGGGAACCTTACCCAAAAACTAAGGCAGCTATCCAGAGAGCTGTAAGGGGCAACCCCCCAGACGGTTGTGCACAGGGTTAATAACCCGGCCATGTAAAAAAAACGAAAGCAACAGAATAAAACCTGGACTGATACCAATGGAAATCGACCTATGCATTCATATGGACATGATTTTTGGATTGCGACTTGGAATGTACCAAGCCTGTTTAGAGCAGGAGCCTTAGCCAACCTTGTTAATCAGCGGGTCAAATATAAAATATCTATTGCTGCATTGCAAGAAATTCGATGGAAAAATTCAGACATCCTCAAGACAAAAGAATACACCATATTTTATAGTGGTAACAAAACCAACACTAGGAACAGGATTTATTTATTTATTTATTTAGGCATTTTTATATAGCGCTTATCATAAAGCTCTAAGCGCTTTACAATTATTAAAACAAGTAAACTAAGTAAATACAAATGAGACACTAGGATAGTAACTACTATCGATTTGCCATGAAAAAATAAGCAGTCCGTGCAGTCATAGGCTTCAAACCAGAAAACGAAAGATTGTGTTCTTTGCGTGTGCGATTAAAAATGTTTAATATAACATTCATAAATGTACATGCTCCAACCGAAGACATGGAAGATCAGGATAAAGAATCCTTTTATGAGACACTGGAAAAGATCTACACCACGACATGATATTAAAATAGTGATTGGAGACTTCAATGCCAAAATAGGAAAAGAAAAGGTTTTAATGCCAACCATTGGCAAGGGAAGTCTGCATGAAGAATCCAATGACAATGGGATCCGACTCATAGACTTTGCCGTAGGAAAAGGGATGTCAGTTATCAGCACCAAGTTTCCGCACAAAAATATACATAAAGCTACGTGGAACTCACCAGATGGAATCACCCACAATCAAATTAATCATATTTTAATAGATCGGAGACATGGATCAGATATATTAGTTGTGAGAAGTCTTAGAGGAGCAGATGCGGACTCGGACCATCTACTTGTAAGGGTGAAATATAAGCAGAGAATAAGCTTAATTCACAATGGTCGTAATCAAAGAGACAAACGATTACCAAAAGCTGCCCAAAGACCCATTAACTCCAAAAGCTTACCAGAATGAAGTAGAAGCACAATTAGAAGCATCGCACGAGGAAGTAAATGGGGAAAACAACATAAATGATCAGTGCGATAAGATAAAAAATACTATTAAAAGATCAGCAGAAAAAGTAATGGGATTTCAGCAAGCCAACAACAGCGTAGGCTGGTTCAACAATGAATGCAGAGAGACTGTGGAAAAAAGAAACAAAGCACTGATGATCATGTTACAAAGGGAAACCAGAAAGACAACACAAACATACAAGGAAGCCAGATGGAAAGCAACCAAATGTGTAGGAAGAAAAAGAGGGAATGGGAAAAAGATAAACTAAAGGAAATAGAAGATTTATCAAGAGAGGGAAATATAAGAGGAATGTACATGAAGATAAAAGATGAAAAGAATGGATACCAAGCCAGACCGCAAATGTGTGAGAGCCACAATGGAGAATTTATCACATAAAATAGTAAAGTACTGGAGAGATGGGCTGAATATTTTGAGGACATACTGAATGCAGACAATAGACAAGAAGAAGATTATCAACTCCCAAAGGGAGGACCAGACCCGTTTATACAATGCCCAACTCTAGAAGAAACCAAAGAGGTAATTAATCATATGAAAAATCACAAAGCCCCCGGACAAGACCTTATCACAGCTGAACTGATTAAATATGGAGGAAAAGAACAACACAATCAGATACATAAACTTAGAACTAAAATTTGGCAAGAAGAGAAAATCCCGACAGAGTGGCAAACAGCATTAATAACCCCAATACACAAGAAAGGCTCCAAACTTCAGTGCACAAACTAAAGAGGAATCTCCCTAATAAATGTTACATACAAAATACTGACGAAGCTTATTGCCAAAAGACTACAACCTTACACTGAAGAAATACTAGGTTATTGCCAATGTGGATTCAGGCCTAACAAATCAACGACTGTTCAGATTTTCACCATCAGAGGCCTATTAGAGAAATGCTATGAATATAATATACAGGTACATCAACTCTATATGGACTATAAAATGGCCTATGACAGCATCAAAAGAAACTATCTATATGAGACTCTGCAGGAGTTTGGGATACCCAACAAACTGACAAGACTAATACATGTAACACTAAACAACTCAAAAAGCAAAATCAAGATTCAAGGAGAATATTCAAGGGAATTTCATATTAGACGAGGCCTAAGACAGGGAGACTCACTGTCTTGTATGCTATTCAACCTAACATTAGAAAGAGTTATTAGAAACATACACATTGACACTCGAGGAACGATAACAGGATACTTTCTGAGGGAAACTCAAGACCCACAAACAACGGGCACACTCTACAACCAACCACTTCAGTATCTTGCATAAGCTGATGACATAGCACTTCTAGGGAAATGTATTAAAGACATATCAAAATCCTTTATTGAATTAGAAGACGCATCATTACAAGCAGGGCTGGAAGTTAACAACCAAAAAACAAAATACATGACCATGATAAGAGAAGAACAAACAGATGAAGCAATTAAACTTAGAAACCACACTTTTGAAAAAGTAAATCAATTCAAATACCTAGGCTCCTTGTTAAATGAAAGAAACGAATTACTAAAAGAAATAAAAGAAATAATATCAGCCGAAAACAGGGCATACTTCAGTAGCCAGAAAATACTCAAAAGTAAAAACATTACAAGAGAAACAAAGAAAACTATTTATAAAACTGTAATGCAAGTGAAACTTGGACCCTAACAAAAACAACAGAAAACCTATTAAACACATGGGAGAGGAAAGTTCTCAGGAAAATATATGGGCCAACAAAGGATGAATATGGATGGAGAATACGAACCAACCATGAATTATGAACCATGAACCAACCAGTCTATATCAGGATCCCAAAATAGTAGCAGAAATAAAAAGAGGCAGGCTACGCTGGGCAGGACACCTAGAGAGAATGCCAAATGACAGAGGAACGAAGAGGGTGCATCACCAATACCCCAGAGGAAAAAGGCTCAAAGGCAGACCTAGGCTTAGGTGGATAGATGATGTGGAAAAAGATCTACAGCAGTTGAAAGTTCAAGCATGGAAAAGAAAGGCATTAGTTAGGTCTGAGTGGAAGGAAGTGGTGAGGCAGGCCAAAGCCCTACATGGGCTGTAGCGCCACAGGGATGGATGGATGGATGATGTATTCAATAGACCAAATAGTGATGATGTATATAATAGACCAAATAGTGATTTTATATTGAAAAGATCAAATAGTGATTGATGTTGTACTGAATGGACCAAAGAGTGATGTTGTACTGAATGGACCATATAGTGATGTTGTATTCAATAGACCAAATGATGATGTTGTATTGAATAGTCCAAATAATAATGTTGTATACAATAAATAAACTAGTGATGTGGTATTCAATAGACCAAATAGTGATGTTGCATTCAATAGATCATATAGTGATGATGTATGCATCGACCAAATAATATGTTGAAGTAAATAGACCAAATAGTAATGTTGTACTATATAGACCAAATAGAGATGTTGCATTCAGCAGACCAGATAGTGATGTTGTATACAATAGACAAAATAATATATTGTAGTGAAAAGACCAAACAGTAATATTGTATTCAATATACCAACTAGTGATGATATGTACAATAGACCAAATAATATGTTATAGTAAATAGACCAAATAGTAATGTTGTATTCAATAGACCGAATAGAGATGTTGCATTCAATAGACCAAATAGTGATGTTGTATACAATAGATGGAATAGTGATGTTGTATCCATAGACTAAATAGTAATTTTGCATTCAATAGATCAAATAGTGATGTTGTAATGAATGGACCAAATAGTGATGTTGTATTGAATGGACCAAATAGTGATGTTGCATTCAATAAACCA
Organism: Lymnaea stagnalis; assembly: GCA_964033795.1. Lineage (NCBI taxonomy): Eukaryota > Metazoa > Mollusca > Gastropoda > Lymnaeidae > Lymnaea > Lymnaea stagnalis. The sequence goes on from CAXITT010000772.1 coordinate 181,467, forward strand.
AATAGTGATGTAATGAATAGACCAAATAGTGATGTTGCATTCAATAGACCAAATAGTGATGTAATGAATAGACCAAATAGTGATGTTGCATTCAATAGACCAAATAGTTATGTAATGAATGGACCAAATAGTGATGTTTTACTGAATGGACCAAATAGTGATGTTGTATTGAATAGACCAAATAGTGATGGTGCATAGACATTGAGTATTTAATCACATTCAATTTAATATTTTAAAATCAATTTCCTCTCAGTCAGCACAAGTGTCTTAGAAAAAGGTTGCTGTGTAATTTTGTAAAGTCATGGTGAAGCAGACAGACATCTCACCTGTGGTGGTGAAGCAGACAGACATCTCACCTGTGATGGTGAAGCAGACAGACATCTCACCTGTGATGGTGAACCATGTTCTATTCCCAGTGGAATCTTTTATTCCCTCATCTTATCTTGTTATTACAAAGTTATGACATTAACATAATACACAAAAAACAGAAGCTACACCATGTGTCATGAAGATGGATGGATGTCAACCAATGAAATCCAATATTATGTGTCATTAAGATAGGATGTCAAAAGTATCTGTCCCACATTTCGTTGTGTACAATCATAAAGAGAATGGATTCATGGACTTGTATTTTTGTTTAATTTTTGGGGTTACCTTTATAATCTAAGAAGACCTGAACAACTGAGTGATGTCCCTTGACGAGGGCAAGATGAAGTGGTGTCTGCTGGGATACCTCCGATGTCGGATGTTCATATCCAAGCATTGCAGATGTGGGCGTGCGGACAGTCTGAGCGTTGGGGTTTGAACCATGCTCAAGTAACTCTCTCACCAGATCGGTCAAGCCCTCCTCACATGCGATATGGAGAGGAGTCTCACCCTGTCGGATGGAAACCATTCTGTCCTAACAAAATGCCACTAAACTTTCAGTGGAATGACAACAAAAATGTACTCTGGATCTTTCTTACAATGGAAGCCATGTTAATTCTTGGTTCAATTCAAAATTTTAACATCTAGTATTCCTAAATATGTTAACTTCAGTGATTAAAATAAGGGGGGCAGCATATGCTGCCAAATTACAGCTCTCTAAAAACCTAGCATAAAATTTTTTTCAACGCTCATGTTAATTGTAATCAGGACGGTGCTAAGGAAAAATTGGAACTGGGGTGAAGCCTGAAAGTAACGCGCCCCCCCCCCCCACATTGTTTCATCAATAAATGTTATAAGATTTAGGCATTTTATAAGGCCTATAAACATATGTAAGGATAGTTTTACAATTTGCTGCCCGCCCCCTATGCAGCCATCATTGTAATGACATGTTTAAACAATGATAAAACAGATACTGAAACATTTTTATATAGCCATTTATGATGATTTAAAAATCAACTTGTTCAATATGTATCCATTGTAAAATTTTTTTAATATATTATTTGACAACACCAATCCCTTTCCTCACCTTCAAGTTTGGTTGACCAACTGAAGCTCCATGTTTGGTCAGGAAGATTCCTGCCGCCTGGTAATCATGCTGAGCTGCCAGATGAAGCAAACTGTTCCCAGACTCTGGCTCCACGGCATCGGGGGATGCTCCAGCTTTGATGAGTTGTGATGCAAGGCTGTTTTCACTGTAAACAAGACTGTTGTCTGATGAATTCTCTGCCTAGAAGTTATGAAGAAAAAAAAACACATCTTTTAAACTTGAGACCCACTAATACCTGATATTTTCTAAAATTTTCTAAAATAGTTATTTTATTCAACATTTATCAATAATAATAACCTGACATGCACAGTCCAATTTTAGACAACATTAAATTGGCAGCTGTGTCATTGAAATAAGAATATGAATTACCTTTCCTTTGTCAAATATCACACAAATTTTTTTCAGTTATTTAAATAAATAACATAACATTACTGAAGACAAAATGTGTAGGGAAAGATTAAAATAACTTGATTAGAAACAGTTAACAAAAAAAAGAAGGAAAATCAGCAATTTCCCAGTTCTTTGTTAACTAAGTATGTTAGTTTGCTGACCAAAATAAGCAGTTTTAACACATTATTAATATTAACATAGATTCCCTGTGAAGGGTTTGATTGACTCAGTCGAATGGTGTCAGTTGTGTCACCTGTCGAATGTTTCACCTGTTGTTGCAGTGCCAGCCATAGCACAGTGTGACCATCAGAGTTCTTGATCTCCATGTTGACTTTGCCACAGGCTAGCAGCACATGGAATACTGCCTCATTCTTGCTGATGATTGCATTGTGCAGGGGCGTGCTGTCATGATTGGTTCAATAGGAATTAGCCAAATTAGATTACATATAATAACTAGTTATAACCCGAAAATCAATGGTGATCAGAATGTGTGAACTTCCCTTCTACTAAAGTTACTTGCCAAAACATGCATTCAAGAAACGCTCTCTATAAGAATCCCAATTAGTGCTCCCCCGTACACCACCTAACACTTTTTTCACACCCGTAACTCTAATGTTCTAAAATAGAAGAACACATTATTCACCAAATGCACTAGCTATATTTTTAAGAATCTCATTTAATTTAGCCCAGTAATCAGGAATCTTATTTTGTTAGCTATTGAGCTCACCATTACACAATACTTTCTTTCATACATAAAGAATTATAGTTATTGATACAATAATAATTATACCAACTGATTTTGTAATGAATCAAAATCTTATGTTACCTGAGTCCACTAACCATTCCCCACATAAAAGATTCTTTGTTATCAAATTATTTAAAATATAGGACACATTTGCTTTCGCTAAAAGACAACAAGAATCTTAAAATTAGTAGATACTGATATGTCTTTTTGAGCCAACCTGGAAAACTAATTTCTTTAACTCACCTGCCAGTTGAATCTTGAGCATTGACATTAGCCTTGTGTTCCACCAAAATTCTGGCAATGTTTGCCATTCCTTTGATGACAGCTGGAGTTATTATCTGAAATATCATAAAATATTTTAAGAAATCAATTTTTTTTAAATTTAAAAAAAATAAAATTACAATGGTTCAAAGGATAGCATCAAATTATATGGGTCAGTTCAAAGTCATAGAAATAAAGAAAAATTTAAGTATGAGATCAGCAAATGTTTACCTTTGGATCAAATCTGGCCACCATATGCAAGGGTGTTTCCTTATCCAAGTGAGTTGCCAAGTTGGTATCACAGCCATTAACAATTAGGAATTCTGCAGCACTTTCATCTCCTAATTTATTATAGTTTGTTTTTAAAATGTATTAAAGCGGATTAGATTACACTGAAACCTTAATTTGCTCTATCACTTTTCACCTTAATTTTCTCTACTTGCAAGTAAATATTCCCATACTGCATGACATGAAAGGATCTATATCAAAGACCTTAACTTAATGACATACAAGTATACAAGTAAAATTAATCAAAGAACTCTACTAAATGACATGAGCATATCTCAATCAAAGATCTCAACTATATGACATGAGCATATCTCAATCAACTCACCTCGCTGTATACTTTTGTAAAGCAAACACTTCCCAGAGTTATCTTTCCTATTTACATCTGCTTTGTTGGACACTAACGTCTGGGCTATGCTAGGCTGTTGTGTCCTCAGGGCAAGGTCAAGGGCAAGATCTCCTTTGTTGTCCACTTCATTGACTTTCACGGACAGCTGAACAAACATTTGAACATTGACTTTCAATGACCACTGAACAAACAACATAAGACTCTATTCTGACAAAGTTAGCGCTGGTTAACTCTCAAAAGACGAGAGATTGAAAAATCGGTCATATCTGGCGGGTGAAAAAAACGACCCCTAAAATATATATAAAAATAATATTAAAAGGCGAAAATAAAGATTTACTATTTTGGCATGTTAAATTTCTATTTGGAAATAAAGAAAAATTATTTTTACTACAGTTCTTGAAGAAATCTGGTACCAACTTGTCGATTCATAAATATTATTTTTCGCCATTTACACAAGTGTTGCCACAAGACCGGTTCACTGTTACTACACACTAAAGCATTGCTACGGAGTCTAATTCTGATTATAAGCTTGAAATGGACAATTATTCTTCCGTAGAGGAATATTTTTGATGATGATAGCACTTCAGATGTGTCTGATACAGAGAATTCTGTAAATTATCATCATAATAATAGTATACAAGGTTTGTTTACTTTTTTCATTCATATTCAACTCACGCATACCATGAAACTGTCTTAGCACTATTATTAGCCCTAAAATTAGTTTATGTCACGTGCCAGTAGTATACAATTCTTAAATAGATTACATTATTTATTTGGGTACTTGTTTAAATTGATTTGTAGTTATAAAATTATTTTGATATTATGTTTCAGTTAGCAAAATGTAAACAATGCCGTACAAGGCCAAGGCTATTACACTGTAACAATCAGCTGTGTTCCCTTTTCAATGAAAAATTGAAGTAAAAGTAATTTAGACAGATTGTTTTATATTTTGAAATCTTTTTATTATATTGTACATTTTTTATTTTAGCTAAAGCAATAATTTTTTTAAAATAATATTTTGACAGCATCTATGAAGGGCAGATGTCAATCACAGTCAATACATTGGGATGATGACAATGACTGTGGGACCCTTTGCTGCATTTAGACCATAGGTACAAACCATTATTGCTTCCTGATGTTAAAAAAAGGGAGGATATAAGGAGATTTCAAAAGCAAATAGACATTTTCAAAGTCCTATTTACTACAGAATTGGTTGGTGCGCAGGACAATGGGCCGAAGAAATTTTGTGTTTTCAAAAAATTGGTACCTTTATAACATCATTGAAGGGGAGTTTTATCTACTAAGTGGGTTTATTATGAATGCAGGACTTATCAAGGTCTTAATTTTAAAAGAAATGTCCAGGAAATCCTTTTATGATGGACATTGAGCAAGACCATTAAGACTAACGACATATTCAAGGCTATATTGAGTTTCCTAAAAGTTTCTGATACTGAAAAAAAAGGAAACATGCTGTGCAAAATTGGGAGACCCTTATGTATCTCAATGCAAAATACAAAGAACTGTACCTGCATCAAGAAAATGTAGCAATTGTTGAACAATTTAGGGAACAAATGACATCTTTGATGATGAACCCGTTACTGTAAAGCCCAAAATCTTTACATCGTGCGCAGCGACTTGACAATAACAACAAATTTAATTGTGTTACCATAACAGAGCATATGTCACAAGCTTTGTTTTTGATACATTTATATGTTTTAATAAATAAAGAAATTTTTTTCAAGAATTTTATAGGCATGGTCTTGGCGAAGGATTACATCATTTGATTGGTATTTCGGGGATGCTTAAAAAATGTTTATTTATTAAAATGATCTTTTTTTTCTTAACTTTCCTTCTAAAATAATACTTACTAATAATCCTCTAAGGGATAATTTGATGCAGTATATATTTCCTTTGAAAAAAAAATTATTATTTTTTTTTTAAAATAATTTTTATTTTTTCAAGCAATATTTCATTCAATGATATGTTGCCTACAAATTGTCATAACTTTTTTATTTATGAGTCTATTCTTTTGAAATTTAAATATGTTTTGTAGTATTGAACACATTCTAATAAAATATCAATGTTATTGATATAATTGGAAACACTTTTTTGTTCCTTCTTTGTAAAACTGTGATGTTAGTTTTTTGTCGACTTAAACAAATATTTTCTTTGCCCAAAAATAGTCATAAATCAAATTTAGCAAGGATATTTTGAAAAAACACCAAAATCAATTAAAGAGCATCCAATTACCTTTAAAATGATATATAATACTTGTAGGTAGCTACAAAATTACAGCCATGAGACGCATTAAAGAATAAGATGTATTCAAGGTCATTAAAAACTGGAAAAATCTAGTCTTTTGAGAGTTAAGCTAAATTTAAATGCTTATAAGCAGGTGCTATTCTGTCCACTAATTAAAATGTTTATAATCAGTGGACGCTTCGGCTAAGAAGACTTCAACAGCAAAAATACAGACACAAACAAACTTAGCTGATGTCTAGTCGACAGGATATGGTAGGCCTGATCAATTTAGAAGGTTATAATCACAAGCTAGTCTATCCAGTAAATTAAGATGCTAAAGTTATCAGACCATTACCTGAGAGTCGTACTCTATGAGATACAAGAAGACCACATCTTCTCTCTCTGTCCTTATAGCAGTGTGTAAGGGATATTCTGTTTTAGCTTTGAACATCTTGTACAAAAGTGGGGCAGGCATGCTGACAAAATCTTCTCTGGTAAATTGATTCTAAGAAAAATATTTTAATGTACCTTTATAATTATTTAGAATCAAGTACTTTTTGTTACTGTTTGAGTTTAAGTTCTGCTTTAGTAGAGTAATTCATTCATAATTAAAATTAACTTTTGTTGAGCTGAAGTTGGCAACTTACTTTGGAAACAACAAACCAGCAGAGGTCATTAAAATAATTAGGCTAATAATTACATTTAAAGAAATGAATTGATAAAATGTAAAGGAAAGACTCGTTGAACACAAATTAATTATATCCTGTCACATCCTTAAATTAAACAATTGGACACTATTTGGATAATTGGGTTCATTCAATCCAACTTCTAGCTGGCTCAAGTTATGATGTAACCAAGTGTTTGAACTAAGCAATAAGTTTGTCTTTACCCAATGGTTTGAGATGAGTTCAGAGCAGTGTTTCTTCAAGACTTCTGCTTGCATCTCTTCTGCTGTCTGGTAGAATTTGATGCAGTTTTTCATGTTGACAAAGGACATTAAACCAGTTTCACATCTGAAAAAAAATGTTAAAAGTCAAAAATTTTAAGATCAAGATCAAAGGATTACAGAATTAATTTTCAAAGATGAGTACACCAATACAAATTATAAGGACATGAAAGTTGATCAATCCTGTTAATATATTTTATCAATTGAATAAAATTTAAAAGACAAATATTTTTTATTGTATCTATATTGGAAAATAATCCTGGCTAGCTTCTAATGTGTTAGCAGATTTCTTCCGTCTATGCAGCTTGCTTTGAATACTAAACTTGCTTAAACACAGAACATTTAAAACTGACACAGTTGGAACATGGTAATGAGCAAAATAAAGTATGGGCAAACCTAAAAAAAAAAACCTAACAAATAACTAAAGTATCCGCAAGAAGCTTTCATAAGCGAACAAACAACATTAAAAACAAAATTAAATAAAAATAACAGTATCTGAGAAGACAGCTAAAGAAAATAATTAGGTGAGAGATTAAATACAGGCAAAAGGGGAAAGAAGAGAGGAAAAGTAAGTCCACTGTGATTGGTCAGAACAAGGAGGGGGCCGGAGAAAAGGATAAACAAGTGAATGAGAACATGACATTCAAACCAAAGTTAGAAGACACACCTGTTACGCAGCTCATCGAGCTTGTATTTAGTGGCAGCTCTCAGTAGTTCTAGTAGGAACGAATCCTGTGCTTGAATATTGATCTCATCAGTATAGATCCATCGGATCAGAGCATAAGCTACATCATGTTGTATATCTTTAAATAAATAAATTTTAGTCCCTAAATGAGCTACTACCATAGATTTTTTATTGCTCTTCACAAGTTACCAAAGAAATAGTTCATGCATAAGCTTTCATTTGCATTTATTGTATACATTTAAAATTCTTTGTTGAATGAAATAACATGTTAAACTTTCTTCCAAATATTAAATCTAATAAAGGTTTGTGCCAGATGTTCTCATAACACTGACATTGAAACACATCAGCTTTTTAAAATGGGTAATATAATCCTCACAAAAATTCCCAAATCATACTATTTTTATACTATGTGCACTTATAAATATTTTTTTTTTAAACTTGATCATGCGTTGTAAATGTTTGGGAAACACATTTCTACAACTGTCATTTGTTTACAACCTGTCATGTCAAGTCCTGAGACAATTTGGAGATCAGGAACACCCCAGTCATCACTCCGAGCAGAGAGGATAAATTTGTGAGCATTAACTTCATGGCCTCCTTCCAATTGGATTGTCAAATCACTTGAAACGGAAAAAATGTTCTCTGATAAAATAATTTTAAAAGATGTCTGCTGTTAATGAATTATGGTTAAAACTAAAAAGAATTTGAAATATAAAAAATGATTTTTCAAGCGCCCAGATAAAAAAATATTGTCAAACCTGTATTGTTCCTTGTCAAATAAATCTGCAATAAATCTAAGCAGACGGGAAACAAAACCATCCTGTGCTTCACCGTTAACACCACTTGCTGCAATTACAACTTGGTATCTTCGTTCTACATCAGCAAGCCGATTTTGCAGCTTTACATATTCTTCTCTGAGCAAACTAAGGTGGTTCTGAAGTTTAGACACTTCATCTGTGTACAAAAGGTACAAGTTGAAAACAATGAAGGAAAATACTTTATTTCATTTTAAAATATAGGAAAATCAAGTAATCCTCCTGTTGGGCGCATCTGATCAGATTGATACAAGCTAACCATTTATGTTTTGTACATGTAAGGAGAGATGACAGCGAGCTCTGCTCAACAGTAGCTTAATGTTTTCCTTTTCTTTATAAGCCAAGACCGTTTAGTGTGTAGAAAATGCTTTCAGCGTGCAGATTGTAACTGTTTGTTCAAATTGATATGTCGTGCCTTTGCATGTTACTTTTTTGAAGTTTGACAAATGTATTATTTTCTTGATTGGGTAAGTTAATTTTTTTATATTAGTAAATATACTGATACACTATCTTATTATGTGTTTTTAAATAGTAAAAATCATATAGATATATTGCGCCCATACGAGATATTTATATTGATCCTTATATATTTCAGGCAACTTCTGTTGTCTAACATGGTGGGTGGTAGGAAAATTTTTGATCTTAAGAATCTCAAGGATATAGAGGAAATTTCTTAAAACATACTTATAGGGGATAAATTTTATATTGTTTGTTGGTTAAATTATTTTTAAAATAAATTATCTTAACTAGTCACTCATTAGCAGTATCAAATTGATACACCGCGCCCGGACTCATTTGAAAAGAGCATGCCTGCCGGAAGGTTAACTTGATAGTCAATTCCAATTAATTGGGACAAGGAGCTCTATATGCACTTTCGCATTTGCTGGTCCAACAATTTGGAACGCCCTTCCAGTCAATTTCAGAAACAAACAGATATTGGAGTCCTTTAAAACCGATTTAAAGACACATCTATTTCGCAAACACCTTCTAGGATGATTGTCTACCATATCTTCCATTTAATGCATATTGGCTGTGTTCCTTAGGATTGAAATGGGTAGAAAGACTTTGACTTGGTATGCTTGTAATTAGTTTTTGTAGTGTTGCGTTTGTTTTAAATGTGGTAAATTATATTACTTTGTACCGCGCTTCGAGTCTTTGGGGATGAAGCATGTTTTTTAAATAAACTTTATTATTATTATTATTATTATTATTATAGACAATTTTGGCACTCTCTTTAAAGAAAACTCTTGTCTTTACAAATATTAGGCCTAGTAGAGGTTTTGTACTGTAGAATAGGCCGGCACAACTCAAAATGTATAATATTATATAATATTTTATGAAAAACTTGTGCAGGCCTTAAAGAAAATAGGACAGGACTTGTGCGGGTCAAAAGAAAATAGGACAGGGAGGAATGCTGTTAAGAAAATAATAATAATAAAGTTTATTTGAACAACACGCTTCATCCCCCAAAAACTCGAAGCGCGGTACAAAGTCAATCATATTAGAAAGAGAAATAAAAACAATCTAAAATTTACCACATTTAAAAACAGACGCAACAATATAAAAGCTACATATGAGCATACCAAGTCAAAGTCTTTCATCCCATTTCAACCGTTAGCAACACAAACAAAATACATTAACTGGAAAAAGATGGTAGACAGCATCACCCCAGAAGGTGTTTGCGAAATAGATATGTTTTTAAATCAATTTTAAAGGACTCCAGTGTCTGACTGTTTCTGAGAGCGACAGGAAGGGCGTTCCAAATTGTTGGCCCAGCAAATGTAAAAGTGAGCTTTTCGTAAGTCTTAAGGCGAACACGCCGTATCGATATTTTGCCACTATCGGATGAGCAGAGCTGTCTAGTGGGTACATAAGGAAATAATAAGAATAAAGAATGTTTCATTTATTCGCGGGCCGCAAAGTGGGTGCTGGCGGGACGCATGCGGCCCACGGACCATATATTGTGTAGGCCTGCTGTAGAAGATGCCCTAGTTAGAGTTGCAACATCACAAAAAATATTTTTGATATTATTAGGCACATATGTTTGGCAAATCTACCCTAACAGAATGTCATAATAAAATAATATTGTTAGCCTTATAACCGGTAATCTACCACTTAAGCATGGGTTATGAAATGAACGTGTTGTTCCGGTTTTGAGTGCTATTTAAACGGTTATTGATGTCTGTTAATTGTACACTGACGCCCACTGGGTTTCCAGTGGCATAGAAAGAGAGAGTGGGTGCTGTTTTCTTGTTAAAGTGTCAGAACAAAGTGCGATAACGTTGCAGGAGTGCATAGAGAGATATATTTTTTCAGGCTCACTAATTGTACTAGACAGATGGGTGGCTTATACAAACATAAACCAAATCAGACTTGGAATCTATGCATACTCCATTGTTGTTCATCAAAAAAATTTTGTTAATCAAAATGACGCTGGTGTCTATCCACAGACTGTTGAAAATATGTGGATGCATGCAATGCACAAACTGAAAAGACATTTTGGCACAAGCTGCAATTTACAGTGGAACCTCTCATAAGGAGCATAATTCGTTCCAGAATCTTACTCGTTAAGCTAAACACTCGTTAAACGATACAATTTTTCCCATACAAATCAATGTAAAATACGATAATGCGTTACATGCGGAAAAAATAGTCATTTTCCAAAATTTTATTAACATTTATTCAAATAAAATTACTTATGAATTGTTAAGGAGTGTAACAACTTGGAATACAATTTAGATTTGAAACAAAAAACGTAAATAAAAATATGAATTTATGAAAAATAATTAATGCTTTTTTAACTAGAAAACTGTCTAAAGACATTTGTTTTTCCCAACGCTTCAAAATTTGATGAAAATGTGTCACAGCATTATCATTGAATAAATTTGTAGCATGAATAGCCACCTCCTTATTAGGGTGATGCTTCTGAATGTACGATGCAACAGTTTCCCATGCTTTCAGCATTTCTCTTATTGCGCTAGAAGATTGTTGCTTTGCTACTTCCTTCTCCATTAATGAGCTCTCCTCCATAATTTCTTGCTGTGAAACACAATGCAACTCCATAAGCTCTTCGGTGGTCAACTCTTGACTCTGCTCTTTCACAAGCTCTTCAATATCGTTGTTGTCCACCTCGAGTCCCATTATATTGGCCAATGACACAATCTCGTTAACTGTAGACTCCACAGGTACTGTTTCAAAATCACATTCAACAACACTCTCTGGACAGTTTTTTCCAAGCAGAAGTGAGGGAAAAAGGAATTCCCCTTTCTGCGTAACTCGTTATGCGAAATGTCGCTCGTATAAGGGAGCAACTTCTTCACATTTTTTTTTGCTCGTTATGCAAATTACTCGTTATGAGAGGTTCCACTGTATTTGCATGTCATATCCCACAATAGTTTTTGTGGAGATGATATAAACTGAGACTCTGTTTTCTTTTTATACCACACATTTAAATCAAATTGTTTAAATTTTTATATTTGAAAAATTATTAAATTGTTTAAATTTTGCAAAATTAAAAAAACAATATTTTTTTGTAAGTGCTGAAATGAATATGTACTATGCCATAAAAACATTTCCCTTTGGATCAATTAATGAATTTTAGGTAAATTATTAGAGATGTCCCGTGATGGCCGCCATCTTGGTTGACACAACCAGTTAATTCTGTCACTAATGTATCCCTAAATCGATCCCTATGACTCACTATGACTATGGCTAACCTGAACCCTAAATCGATTCCTCAATCTAACCTAAACCCTAAATAGCACTTCCAACATGATTTTTTCTTAACAGACACTCAAGTGGTAGATTACCCTATAACATTTATTTTACTTAAAGGTGTAAAAGCTCATCGTCATCTGGCGTTGGGTGGTTAGATAATAAAATATTGGCTAAATCTGAGGACGAATGCCACGGCGTCTTTTGGGTGTTTATTATAGTTGCAGTGAATTAGGGTTAAGGTTAGGTTGAGGGATCGATTTAGGGTTCAGGTTAGGCATAGGGATCGATTTAGGCATACATTCGTGAAATTCGATAAAATAGTGGCATTCGTCCTCCTAATTTACCAAAACATTTAATTGTCTAAATTGTAATTAGTATTTTAATTGTGGCATTTTCATTTTAATTGTATGTTGTGACCAACATTAAAATGGTAAATAATAAATAATAATGTCGGACATATCGACAATTGCTAAAATGAAACGAAACAGTTATTCTATCCGTCTGTTGTTTAGTGACTTGAAGAATTAAAAATAACGTCTCTATTAAAATAGCGAATGGAAGTATTCGAGGTATGATCACACCCCTTTTTATTGTATTCAAGAGATTGTTCATTACCAGCCGCCATGTTTCAGAGTTTGATCATGTGACCTTATTGAAAATGCTAAAAAGTTGGCGCTAATTTTCGATTTTTTAATGAATATATATAAGAATGAGCTACAGTGACATAATGCCAAAGAGCCTATACGATTTAAGTACATTCGGATTCCTAAAAAAATCCTAGTTATTTTCTATTATTTAACGGAAATCGAATAAATTTAAATGCGCAAAAAATATTTTAAATCCGCTTACTTTTGTTTTATTAAAAGTTAAAGTTATATTATTATAAATTACAAATACATTTAATGTATCATCTAAGGAACTATTTTAAGCATTTTATATGTGTTTGAAAGTTATGAAAAAATAAAATAATAATTTTAAAAATCATGATCAAAGATCTACACCGTAATCACATTTATCAGTCGTTTTTAGTGCGTCTTTGAGTGCGTTGTTAATATTGCGAAATAAAATTAAAATTAATTTGTTCTAAATAATCACGCAAATGGCGTGATAGCGCGAAGAGCCTATTCCGCAAAACTTTCTTTTAAGGTTTCTTTAAATTTAATAGCCACGCGTGACAAAACTGATATTGTATTTTCCCTTCTTAAAAGTAAAATTAATAAATAAAATTGATTGTTTTTTAAATTGTTAATAAAACACACACAAATTTTGGCTTCGTATATTTTTATATTTAAAAAGACTTGTCTCTTTTTATTCCAAAAATATACTTTTATTAAATTTATAACGTAATAAAAACTAACCTTTAAATATTATTCTCAAAAAAAAAAATACTGTTAAAGTCAATCAGTACAGCGCAACTCCATAGCTAAAACGCATTCACTAATCCACTTATACCTCATAAAAATAAGAACGAACCATATGAAGTGCAAAATATGTTAGTTTGGGTATGGAAAGGACTACAATCCGGTGGAAGATTTTCTAAATTTATTTAAATCTGGCTGGGGGATGGGGTTGGTCACTTTGCCCCAGGCAGCACAAGATACATCTCAAAATAAAGGAATGATTTTGATAAATAATTAACCTTCTTGAGTACATACATATCGGAGGTAGAAAATAGGATGTGTACATTTTTACGTGGATGACAATATATTTAAATCCTATGGTATTACATTTGTGAAAAAAGAATGCTACATTCTACTTTTACAAATATGGGTATGTTCATTTTGTCCAAGGCAGCACAAGATATGTCTCAAAATAAAGGAATGAATTTGATAAATTATTAACCTTCTTGGGTACATTCATATCGCAGGTAGGAGATAGGATGTGTACCTACATTTTTACGTGGATGACAATATATTTTAAATCCTATGGTATTACATTTGTGAAAAAAGAGATGTTAAATTCTCTTTTTGCAAATAAACATATGTTTACCAATTAAGAAGATCAATGGCGTTAACAAATATTGGGTACAGTTATATATGTATCCATGAATATCAAAACCCAATCATTTTACACACTTGAAAATTAAATTTTGACAAATGAAGATGGGTTAATATTTTCTTTTTTTTTAAAATGAATTTTTTTTAAAATTTTTTTTTGTTACTTTGCAAAAAGTAAAGAGGTGTGTATTTTTATGAGATTAACAATTTTTTTAAAGAAAGACAGTCAAATCTGATATAGGCGTGAAAAACAGTTGCGAGATTCTTCTGAGATAAAAGAACTCTTTGTTTTAAGATGTTCTGATAATGTATAATTTTTTTTAAAGGCACAAATGTGTTTAAATTTTTTATGAAGATACAAATATATATCGAATTCCTGTGATACAAAATAAATTTATATCCTATATAGAGTTTTTGTTGCATATGTAAGATTAGGTGTTTTTTTAATTTTAGAGAAAAAAGTTGTAATTCAAGGGCACGAAAAGGGGTAAATCTAAAGTATTTCTCTAGCGTAGTAATGTTCTCTCAGTTAACTTCTTTAGTGACAAAAGTGATATAATTTGTTATAATTTGACTGGGTAATTTAAGGTTATGTTTAGAGGGGGGGGGGAGTAGTTTATGAGCGTGAAAGGGTGCAGGGTACGCGTATCATATATAGCAGATAAACACTTCTCACAACGTAATGATGTTAGAAACGTAAATATCATTTCATTTTAAAATTTATGAATTGGGATGAGTTTTTGCAATAGCAGTTAGAAATTATCACAACGGACCTACCATTATTATCCTGATAACATCGGGTCATGTATTCAATTCACTTTTACTAAGTCTTTCATAGTATAACTTACTTTTTTTTTTCAATTGTGGGGGTTCATTATAAAAGTGTCATAGTAGGCAGTAGCTTAATGTTTTCAATACATTGTTCTCCTGCAATTCACGATTCTTTTATCATTTATGCGTCTTTTTTTTTTAAATTTATGCAACATGTTTTTATTAAAAAAAATTCTTATTTATTTAACAAAAACACTTTTTTAATAAGTTAAGCTTACTTCTAAACTCTCTGTACCTTTCATTTTTAGACCGAGATAAAAAAAAAAAAAAAAAAAAAAAAAAAAAAAAAAAAAAAAAAAAAAAGGCATATAAAGCTCTCTGAAAGGTGGTAATGCCCCTTTATCCAATCTGGGGCCATATGCATAGGCCATCTGCCATCTTCAAAAATGTTTCAGCAGTGGGTATCGAGGGTTTATGAAGGTCGCCGTGACCTGCTTTAAAGATTCGATTGTCATAGCCATCGAGTTTTGGGTTTAGGCAAAAATCTTCCTCTCATTGAGTCACCTCCCCCCTTACCCAGTGAGTCATTCGTTCAGGACGTTGACCGTGGGGTCGGGTTTTTTGGCTTCGGGTGATCGGGTTCACCTTACTAGTCTGCCGCGCTACGTAGATGCAAAACCCTTGCGACACCGCCGAGCTCCTCGGCGATGTGGAGAGGTCACTCTCCCCAGACGTCAGATGTACTGTCAGACAGGCGGTTTTATTTTAAATTAGAAGTGGCCTGCATTGGATTGTTACACGTGGTCATTACTAAACACTTACGCAATTGGTTTTAAAACTAGGAATGAAAATTGTGAAACATGAATATGTAAAACTTTGTATAAGGTGCGTCTTATATACGCGAAAATACAGTATAGTAATAGTCAGTGGCGTAGCTAGGGTCGGTGTCACCCGATGCGGTAAACTCGTGGTGTCACCCCCACCCCCCAGCCCCATCCCCACTCCAACTTCAAAGATGGATTTGTTATAGTTGAAAAAAGTCCACAGTATAACAATGACAAGAACAAAAAACTAATTAATTAAAGGTCAGAAGATAAATGTATTTAAGAACTGTATTTAAGAATTTAGAGGAGCCAGAAAGATCAATGAAATGTTACATTAAGAAATGGCGTCAGCGGGGCGAGTCTAGACTCTTATGCCCCCCCCCCCCCCCCATTCCCCCCCCCC
>CAXITT010000772.1:197603-228826 GCA_964033795.1 Lymnaea stagnalis
ACGCTGTAGCTGGGACGAAACGGTTGCCTAGGGGCAGCGTTCTCACGGCTGCATTATTTGAATCCTCGACCAGAGGTTACCACCCTCGCCTCTGGCCTCATACCCGTCAACGGCAACTTGTAATCATGATCCCTACCCTGGCTCTGCCTAACTTTCTGACTGCGAAATATCACAGCCGGCAGCCCTGTGGGAGCTGTTCTATGTACGGCAGGTACCGAGCACACCCTTTGTCTGCCCACGCGGGGCGTGCCCAGTAGTTATGTTTCCAGGCAAACGCCGAGGGGGTCGGTGGCCGACGCTTCCTAATCGGCAAGCCACAGCAGACTTGTCAACCGGAAACCTGGAACTCAGAAAGATCAATAGATTGATCGAAGGCCCTCAAAATATAGAAGAAGAAGAAGAAGTAAAAACATTAAGTTATAGTTATTTTTACATTAATTTTACTTTGGAATTCGATATCAGCTGCCTTTAGTTTCTTCTAAGCCTAGTATTTCTTTTAAAAGTTCATCTTCTGATAACTTATCATAGAAAGAGGTTAATTTTGGAACGGACACCAATAACTCTACTTCACTTGTTGATAGTGGACTCTTTGACTTTGAGTTGAACAGCCCCAAACATATCTGCTAATTCCTTGATCACTGATCTGGAGTTCAGAATGAAAGCGAGCAATGCACACACGCATCTCTCTTCTCTTTACTTCTCGCAGAGAGAGTCTAGCATCTATTAATTGTTCTCCTTTCGTTCTCTTCTTCAACCATTTTGTTCTCTCTAACGAAATTTCATATTGGTCTGATTTTAAAAGTACCGGTACATTTTCAATAGCATGTTACACAAAGTGAAAGCGATTCTCGTGCAGAAACAATCTTAAGGCCTCTAGTTTGGTTATCATTTTGTCAAGAGTGAAGCCTTCAGTCTGTAGATACTTCTGTGTAAAATTAACTTATTCAAGTAGATCATCCCAAAGGTAAAGGTAGAAGATAAACTTGAAATCACAGACAACATGTAAAAGACGTTATGCTGTATTACAATCGTGCTCCAACGTTAAGATGTGGTGCTAGTGACGAATCGGCGAAAATATTTATTTTAGAGTATTTCTAGGTTTCGATAGATTTGGTTTCAAAAACATATTTTTAAAAGTTTTTAAAAAATTTAATTTATTATTAAAAAGTATTAGAAAATTTTGTAAAATATTATTTTGTTTACCCTAAAAATAGGTTAAAACTCATTTTTAATGTTATTAATTTTTACCGATTCGATTCATTAACTTAGAATCGTCCGACCACATCATAGTTCGTTTCAATGAAAAGCTTTATTTCTCAGAATTTAGATAACTATTGCTTCGTGTCATTCATGAAAGTTACCGAACACTTCAATCGGCGTTGAATCATGGTCAAAAAGGTGTTTCTGACGCATCTCTGGGATTAGTTACACGTGTGCAGCGCGTGGAAAATGTACGTGTGATCCTTTTATGAAATTCCGTTAGACCGAGCGGTTTGTGCTCTGCAAATATGCCATTTTTCCATTTGGTGTCACCCCCTGGGATGGTGTCACCCCCTGGGATGGTGTCACCCCCTGGGATGGTGTCACCCCCTGGGATGGTGTCACCCCCTGGGATGGTGTCACCCCCTGGGATGGTGTCACCCCCTGGGATGGTGTCACCCATTGTGGTCCGCACCCTCACACCCCTAGCTACGTCACTAATTAAAACTATTAATGGGTAAAAATTCATTTTTTAAACGGCGTTTTTTTTCTGACCTAATTATAGGGTCACCTCATTTCTGACGCATCAACATATAAATATAACTTTTAATAAAGCACGCATTAAGATTGGTTACAAGTGTGGACAATTTATGTGTGGTCGGTTATCCTTTTATGAAAATCAGTTGGACCGAGCAGTGTGTACTCTGTAATTATGCAATTTTTCAATTGGGTGTCACCCCTTGAGAGGGTGACACCCGGTGCGGTCCGCACCCCCCGCACTCCCCTAGCTACGCCACTGGTAATAGTATTTGCATGTAGAGCGTGGATTTTGACTTGTAACTGTTGCACACCCAATGTGTTTTATTGTGCGTGGTGTGTCTTGAAAGTTTCTTTGATGAACGTTTTTGGAGTCATAAGACTTTTGATGAAGCCGTGACGTGATTTTATGTATCTATGACGTAGGGTCTAGACTGCCTTTGAGCACGTGCTATTCGTTTTACAGTTGCTGTCTGAACATTAGGTGTGAGGGTTGTATCGTATCCATCTAGCGAGCTGCGTTGTATGTGTTTGAAGTATTGTACCACCAGATGAAAGATAAGTTGGATTGAAGTTTACGTTGTTCTGGAATATGACTTGTGTGTGTGGGGGGGAGGGGGGGCATCCATTAGTTACGTCAATAATTTTTAAGCAATTTTTGACCCCCCTCCCCCCCCCTGTCAACAACTGTCAAAAGTGTTGGAAGTATTGTACCACCAGTTGAAAGATAATTTGGATTGAGGTTTACGTTTTTTTGGAATATGACTTGTGTGTGGGGGGGGGAGGGGGGGCATCCATTAGTTACGTCAATAATTTTTAAGCAATTTTTGACCCCCCTCCCCCCCCTTGTCAACAACTGTCAAACGTTCAATACCCCCCCCCTCTAGTAATTATGTCAACATTTCTATACCCCCACCTCTTTTTAAAATGAATTATAATATAAACAAATATATACATACATTTTACTTTGTGCCGATCTGTTTTAATAACAAAAATTGTTGCATCTTTAGCTTGGAAATCAACAAGTTAAAATTTTATATAAATAAAAATTATATAACTATTTTAATTCACATTTACACTCATTAAATTTGTTAGAATATTGTAATAACCAGTCAATGTTTAGGATAAAAATTGTACTAGAGAATAAACATGATTGTTGACGTCAACTAACCTACCGCCCCCACCCCTTTTCCCCTTGTCATCAGTGTTGTCAAACATTTCCAAACCTCCTTCTCTCCCCCCCCCCCCTACTTACGAACGTGGGGTCAAATTTGATGTTCAGAATCTGCATTTTTTCAGCGCTGAAGTTCCTAAAACGTCGATGATAAAGAGCGTGGTCTTCATTTTATTCACAGCTCAAATATCCTTGTCTAATGAATGGTGCAAACGATCACTGAGTTTTAATCCTCCAGATATTGGCGATGAATAACACAATGAATAGTAAAGACAGCACTGTGCAACATACACAAAGTATCAACCGGCCATTGATGGTGCTCCATCAGTCCAGAGCAAGTATATTATTTAGCGGAATTTCCATGTAATTTAAGAACTGCACAACAGTAAGATGTATTGACTCCTTATTGACTATCTGTTTCTAGCTGTCTTGCAAATAATAACTTTGGAACCAAACTTTTATCTTTTACAAAATGTACGCAAATATTCTATGCCTGACAAGGTTGACTCAGCCAGTTGCTTCTGACGACTTAAGTATGTTTTACAAATTATCTTCACTATTCTCAGCCATTGCATCTATACGCCTTTGCACTCAATCGTCGCTGAGAGGAGTCATCTTAATAATATCGTGTGGTGACTTATGAAACACAACATTCAGAACCTCACTAATTGTTGGTAGGGGGAGTTCCTCGACGATGTTATTATGGGGATTTCCATACTAGGCTATCAAGTATGAAACATGCAGGACAACTGTGATTTTTTGATAATCATTGCAAACATAGTTGACACTGTGGGTATCTTTTGAAGTTTGTCACAAAGTGAATGAAAATATATTAAGTTCTTGTTTGCCTCGTCATTATGTTCAAATGTTTAATCAGTTTGGTAGGCCTTTTTAAATAGTTTAAAAACCTTTTTGCATGTTAAACACATTGCCGAATGCTTGTTTGATTTTGCTTGACTTGAATAAATCCATACCTAAAATATTCCAAACTATTGTTCTCATTCCTTTGTCATGTGTTTCTTCTGTTTTTATTCTGAACATTATACAATTGTAGCAGTGTGGCCACTGGAGGGTGGGCTGTTTCTTTTGATTTGATTGAATGTTTTTGATTTACACATTTTAAGATCCTGCTCGCAACACCAAAAACTGTAGCCGAGTGGTGAGTGACTGACAGTTTTAATATTTTTATTTAGAAACTTGAGAAAATCAGTTCCTGAGAGCTATAGCTTTAGTGAAGGACAAAGCCAAAAAAAACCACTACAAAGCGTCCAAATGGGCAGCTAAACAATGGCGCACTTTTTATGGATGCCAGGTGAACAATGACACACTTTATGGATGCCAGGTGAACAATGACACACTTTATGGGTGCCAGGTGAACAATGGTTCACTTTATGGATGCCAGGTGAACAATGGCACACTTTATGGATGCCAGGTGAACAATGGCACACTTTAGGGATGCCAGGTGAACAATGACACACTTTATGGATGCTAGGTGAACAATGGCACACTTTATGGATGCCAGGTGAACAATGGCACACTTTATGGATGTGAGGTGAACAGTGGCAAACTTTATGGATGCTTGGCAAATTTTATGGATGCTAGGTAAACAATGACACACTTTATGGATGCGAGGTGAACAATGACACACTTCATGGATGCTTGGTGAACAATGGCACACTTTATGGATGCGAGGTGAACAATGAAACACTTTATGGATGCCAGGTGAAAAATGACACACTTTATGGATGCGAGGTGAACAATGACACACTTCATGGATGCTAGGTGAACAATGGCACGCTTTATAGATGCGAGGTGAACAATGGCACACTTTATGGATGCGAGGTGAACAATGACACACTTTATGGATGCTAGGTGAACAATGACACACTTTATGGATGCGAGGTGAACAATGACACACTTTATGGATGCCAGGTGAACAATGACACACTTTATGGATGCGAGGTGAACAATGGCACACTTTATGGATGCCAGGTGAACAATAACACACTTTATGGATGTGAGGTGAACAGTGGCAAACTTTATGGATGCTTGGCAAATTTTATGGATGCTAGGTAAACAATGACACACTTTATGGATGCGAGGTGAACAATGACACACTTTATGGATGTGAGGTGAACAGTGGCAAACTTTATGGATGCTAAATAACAATGACACACTTTATGGATGCGAGGAGACAATGGCACACTTTATGGATGCTAGGTGAACAACGACACACTTTATGGATCCTGGGTGAACAATGGAGCACTTTAGGGATATGAGGTGAACAATGGCACACTTTATGGATGCTAGGTGAACAAGGGCACACTTCATAGATGCGAGGTGAACAATGGCACACTTTATGGATGCTAGGTGAACAATGGCGCAATTTGATGGATTCGAGGTGAACAATGGCACACTTTATGGATGCTAGGTGACCAATGGCACAATTTATAGATGCTAGGTGACAATGGCGCATTTTATGGATGCGAGGTGAACAATGGCACACTTTATGGAAGCCAGGTGAACAATGGCACACTTTATAAATGCTAGGTGAACAATGGCATACTTTATGGATGCCAGGTGAACAATGGCACAATTTATAGATGCTAGGTGAACAATGGCATACTTTATGGATGCTAGGTGAACAATGGCACAATTTATAGATGCTAGGTGAACAATGGCATACTTTATGGATGCTAGGTGAACAATGGCACACTTTATGGATGCTAGGTGAACAATGGCATACTTTATGGATGCTAGGTGAACAATGGCATACTTTATGGATGCCAGGTGAACAATGGCACAATTTATAGATGCTAGGTGACAATGACACATTTTATAGATGCGAGGTGAACAATGACACAATTTATGGATGCTAGGTGACCAATGGCACAATTTATAGATGCTAGGTGACAATGGCACATTTTATAGATGCGAGGTGAACAATGACACAATTTATGGATGCTAGGTAAACAATGACACACTTTATGAATGTGAGGTGACAATGACACATTTTATAGATGCGAGGTGAACAATGACACAATTTATGGATGCTAGGTAAACAATGGCACACTTTATGAATGTGAGGTGACAATGACACATTTTATAGATGCGAGGTGAACAATGACACAATTTTTGGATGCTAGGTAAACAATGACACACTTTATGAATGCTAGGTGAACAATGGCACACTTTATGGATGTGAGGTGAACAGTGGCAAACTTTATGGATGCTAGGTAAACAATGACACACTTTATGGATGCGAGGTGAACAATGACACACTTTATGGATGCTAGGTGAACAATGACACACTTTTTGGATGCGAGGTGACAATGACACACTTTATGGATCCTGGGTGAACAATGGAGCACTTTAGGGATATGAGGTGAATAATGGCACACTTTATGGATGCTAGGTGAACAATGACACACTTTATGGGTGCTAGGTGACCAATGGCACACTTTATGGATGCAAGGTAAACAATGGTGCACTTTATGGATGCGAGGTGAACAATAGCGCACTTTACGGATTCGGTTAAAACTTTTACCCTAAAAAAGAAAAACTCATTAGCGTATGCAGTATAAAATGGTATGGGCGGACATACAGTCTAAGTGAATTCAATAACTGATATTATTTATTAAGAGCAAAGGATCGAGCAGACACTGTTGTGGATTTCCTGGACTGGATGTGAACGAAATCCCGCTATCAACAGTCGTGGCCAATCGTATCTTCTTCTTATATTTGAGGGGCGCACGATCAAATTGTTGATCATTGTGGCTCCTGATTTAAATTCAGAGTTTGCATTTCTTAGAAGGGTTGCCGTTTAAGGCTAACGAGTCCCGTCCAACCAGGGTGCTTGGGATGTTGGCTTTGTTGAGGATTGAACTCCAGACCACCAGCTATTTGGTTTGAGACAGTTTAGACTGCTTGGCCACCCAGCACCCAGTATGAGTTAAATATTTGGACGCTACATTTGATTGCACGCAAGGTTACGTCAATTGAAAGAGGTTGTCTCTTGTGTTGGACACACACTGAACTTAGTGGGAGTATTTACACAGAACTTGAGAAGGCTGTCCCTAGGTAACCATTTCGTCCCTGCTGCTTTGCGAAATAGTCACGAAGTAGAAACCCACTGTAGAAATCCCTATTATGGACGCTTCCCTGGGATGGGAGCGGGAAGATATTATTATTATTATGACCTAAATTTACCATCCCGACCCCTGGGAATGCCCACTGCTGATGCCGTGAGAGCAGCATCAAAGGCCGACTGGATGTCCTTGGACTGCAGTCGCCTCGCTTCGCGGCCTGATACTCGGGCTTAGGGTGGTGTTTTGGGGAAGACATAAAGAGCTAGGTACTAGCTCGGCGGCCAAGTGACACCATTTTGTAATTCCTAAAGGAATAAATTTCTGATTTTTAAATCAGTTTTCCTTCTCTTAGTGAAGTTGCCATCCAAAGTTAACAAGTCCCATCTACCCAGGGTGCTGGTGATGTTTGTATTTTTGTGTTTTTTTTGCTTGATGTTTGTCCTGCCTTTGCATTTGGGCTTAGTTACCTGTAATTTTAGTAGTAATTTTCCCAACAAACTTGGGTTTTCATATCATAACTTGTACTTATACTGACATACATCATATCATTAAGTTTACTTATACTGACATACATCATACCATAATTTTTATTTATACAGACATACATCATATCATAACTTGTACTTATACTGACATACAACTTAAATGCACCATGAATACAAGTTAAAGCTTACCCATGAATTATTATTAAAGCATTTAATAAATATTAAAATGATCAGTTTTGACATAAAACCGTGAGCTCAATAAATGAACTGTAAGTAGAAGCAATATCAATAATTTGAAATTAAACAGAGTGCAAACATTTTTCAATATTTACATCAATTAGGAAAAATAATATATATTCTTTAAAATAATAACGTTGACCCTTGTAATGACAACATGAAAAATTGTAACCGTCAATGTATGAAACATGACAACATCCATACGGTAACCCTTGTAATGACAACATGAAAAATTGGAACAGTAACAGTCCAGGTATGAAACATATGACAACATCCATACGTTTGATATAAAGCCATAGTGACATCTCTGTGACAAGTTACATACCGCGATGAGTAGCAAAGAATAAGTTTGTAGTCAACACATGAATATGTGTGGGCAACACACATCTAACAAAAACTGAACAAGTCTAAGCTTTAATGAGAAGAAATGGTTGGAACAAGTCTAAACTTTGACGAAAAGAAATTTCTTTGAACAAGTCTAAACTTTGATGAGAAGAAATTGTTTAAACAAGTCTAAGCTTTGATGAGAAGATATTGTTTGAACAAGTCTAAGCTTTGATGAGAAGATATTGTTTAAACAAGTCTAAACTTTGATGAGAAGATATTGTTTAAACAAGTCTAAGCTTTGATGAGAAGATATTGTTTGAACAAGTCTAAGCTTTGATGAGAAGATATTGTTTGAACAAGTCTAAGCTTTGATGAGAAGAAATTGTTTGAACAAGTCTAAGCTTTGATGAGAAGTGTTGGTAAATATCAATCAAATAAATCAATCATGACAATTCAATAAATGCATTGCTCAAGACAACTAGTTTTTGGGCCTTCACACATAGCATTTTTTGAAAGATAACATTGTCTTGATTAGGGATTAGGATTTGCAACAGTTTTTATCAGCCCTCACATTTGCTATTAGATCCGCGGGTGTAAACATTACTATTACTAATTTAGTACCACCAAAGTGGTCCACTGTTTAAGAAACCCTGATTAGTAAATATTGTTATTTATTTCACTGGAATATCCATGATGGTAAAAGTTATCCCTGTAAAATAAAATTATCTTAAATACCTGTACTTGTCAATTTTTCAAGCCATTGTTTACAGATTAAATTTAGATTTCATGATAATATAATATTCATAAATTCAGACAGCAATCACATTTATCTCAAATTATTATTTCATTTTCAGTTTAAATCAGTGGATTTAAACAAAATCTGCAAAAGTTAACAATGGTTTTCCTTGTAATCTCTAGACTTTTACAAGCCACACAAAAATGTTACTAATACAGTAAATGCAATTTTCATATCCCATATAGTGCCGTGAAAAAAATGTGAGATGAGACTCCCTTAAACTGTTGACAGGGACAACAAATAGAACTACATATTAAAACAATGAGCAAACAGCCTTTATTGTACATAACACAGTACAGCATTTTACATCTGAAATAAATTTAATAGACATTTTTAACCAACAAACAAAATTTGTGACAATTTTGTTACTGACGCAAAAGAAATGAAGCAACTCATGTCAATGTCTGTATTGTATAAATATAGACAAAACTATCTACAGCTGTTCAAGATAGGAAAAAAGACAATAAAAGTTAGGCACGTATCGATAGACAAAAATTTTCTCTACTTTATTTTTCTTTTTTTTTTTTTTTTTTTTTTTTATAAACGAAAAAATAAAGTGTTTTAAGTTAAGGGCAGTTAACAAATTTATAAATATATATGTTGAATTATGATTAAATTTAAATGTCTGAATAAAGTCCCTATTGTTTTCCACTTTAACTATGTTGCTTCTCTTAATGTTTGACATGTGAGATATGAACAGCTTCATTAGTTCATTAGGTACAGTATGACATGCTTTTATAAAACTGAAATGTATGTGCATATAAAGCATACAAGAGCAAGAATTCATCTTTGTTTTCTTCCTATACAGCTACATTGCCAATCACATAAATATTGTTGCACACATTTGGTTCAGCTGGTTCAACAGCTGTTGTACATAATTTAATATTTAAATTTTAATCAACATGTTTGTGAAATTTTGTTTTACATTAATTATCTACAAAAAATGAAAACTTCCCTGTACATAACAATCCATCATAAAGCCTTTATATGATGGATCTATCCAATCACATTGCAGCTTTCTTATGAAGATTTATCCAATTACTTAGCAGCTTCAATGTGACATTATTTCTATCCAATGACATTGCAGCCTCTTTGTGATCTTGGACGTGGATACATCCAATTAGTTTGAATTAGCTTAAACTGGAGGTAAATATCTGTGAACTAATGCTTTAAAGTTTCAGACAAAAACTTAACAGAATTAGACTTTTTGGGGAGGATTTAATATCTCACTCTCCAGTAATAGATGAATGTTGGAGTGAGGAGGGTTTGTATCTATGTCATTCCAACATAAGATAATTAATGACTGGAATACTGCACTCTGATGATTTTATTTCTCTGGTGAGTAAAGCACTCAGAAGGAATACTGCACTCTGGAGTATAGCACTCAGATGGAATAATGCACTCTAGAGTACAGAACTGTGGTGTTTAACTACACTCTGGTGGAATTTGCACTCCGATGGAATCTCATGACATTTTGTAAAATATTCAAGTGTGAAGTAGGTGAGGCTGGGAGTACTGGACATAAGATCACGTGACAAGAAAGAGTCATGTGAAATACTTGGATGAGTTAAATAACAACATATACAAACACATAATGTGACTTATTTATATATGTATAGGAATGGTGGGGAAATAAGAAAGTACTCAACATATTTATCATTCTGATTAACACCAACTTAAAGGGGGAGTAATTTGTAGTTACTTTAATTATGTGTTTCAAGAATTAAAACGGGAGCTTCCTACATTAGATTCATCGTCCTCCACATGCACAACAAAAATCAGATTTTAATTAAAGTGAAAACAAACAAACTTTTCACGTTTTACTTTTAAAAAACTCAAGGCTAATATAATAAGTAGTTGAATAATCATTTGTTCTTAAAAGTTTTTCATAAAAGAATCAGTTGATTTATTTTCATTAACACAAGCAGGAGATTTATGTTTATATGTATAATCTGTGTTTTCCTGCCATCAGCTTAAATTGCAATCTTGAAGTTTGAAACTGCAGAGAAATAATTTTCACACAGACTACCAGTAATTTTGTTAAATAATAATAATAACAGTTTTTTAATATAAAATACAACTTTTATCTTTGTTTCAATGAGGTAAGTAGAACACTTTATATGTTACAATTGAGGTAAAGATTTTAAACCGTCTGAACTAACTCTTACTCCGAGCTCAACATCTGAACTAACTTTGAGTTCAATGTTTGACCACTAACATCTGAACTAACTCTTATTCTGAGCTTAACATCTGACCCCCAACATCTGAACATATCATCTGTCTCCTGCAATCCAAATATATTAGTAGATAAACCTCATCAAGCATCAAATTTAATTTGCAAATCCTAGCTCCTATCCTCACCTCTGTATTTCAACTTACTTATTCAGGACACTTAACTCTTGGCATTTCTTGTTAATTGTATTGTTTTTGTTTGCTCTTGCATATAAAAACTGACTTTATAAAGGAAACTGCAATATAAAAAAAAGCCCACCATACTAACAATACATATGGATTTCAGTAATAATCATTAGCTTGGCCTGAGACAGACACTTGAACCCACTGTTTTATATACATTTTATGTGTTAAGACAATATCAGTAATTAGGTATACATATAAATGTCATTTTAAAATGCCTTTCAAGTAAGTGTATAAATATGCTAGGCTTTAAAAATACATGCAATCTCACAATACTGAGACAACATGATTTCTAGCAACAGATAAACAAGGAATTTATGGTGACTTCATATTAAGAGTCGTCAGAAAACTCAACTTCAGTTCATGCTTACAATAACATAGAGCATAGACACCTGCCCCAGTCCATGATTCTTGCTATAATACACATTTAATTGTAATATCGTAGTATAACTTTAACTGAGGTTACAAAGCATACAAATTATTATACATCTTGTTAAATCACATAAAAAAATTAAATGCATGAAATTGACCATAACCTGTTACTTTTTGTAGCGATATTCTCTATGTTTGTCTAGTGGGGTGATTGAAACATTTCAAATACCCTGGCTTTTTAGAGCCCATATCAATGATCAACATTATCAATGGTAGTTCAGATTTAATAATTCCTTGCCAACTATATCTTTCAGTAGACAGACAGGTTGGATAATTTTTCTAGACTAGTTATCTTACATTATCTTTCAGTAGACTGAGTTTGGATAATTTTTCCAAACTATATACCATTCACTATACATGTAAGCATTTGACCTGCCATTCTATTTTAAGTGATGATTTATTTGGGTTGTTAGATTGATTTGTCCACTATAATTTCAGGTATCTTTTAAAATGCTTCAATAATAAGCTAACTTTAGTTAAATGATCAATTTCCCCGGGAGTATGGATCAAGATCCCCCTCAATGACTAAGGTGTGGGTCACAGACCATCATGCAATAGTTAGGTCCTCCATGTGTTGGGTAATGACCCCCTCAATGACTTTAGTGTGGGTCACAGACCATCATGCAATAGTGAGGTCCCCCATGACGTGGGTTGCAAGCCCTCAATTACAGGTGAAACACGCTCATAATGACCTGTAATGACAATATTGACATAAAGTAATTGTTCTAATATGATGAATTAATTTTCCACCTTATTTAAATTGATACCTGTGTTTCCAACAAATTATTAATTTTTAAATACTGCTGAGAACAAAAATAAGTTTAACATTGTATTAGTAAATTTATAGTATTCATTACTCAAAAACTAATAAGAGAGTGTGCCCAGTTATTTAACATGTAAGTAAAACATATGTAGTGGTTTGTAATTGAATGAAACAACTAGCAACCAGGTGGTGTACAACATATACTAGATGTCATGCTGTTGGTTAGTGGTTTTATGAACTGGCAAAAGAAAAATGACTTAGTTGATTAAAACATATGACATGAAAGCCACCATGGTAAGACAACCTATCTAATCTGAAATAATCTGATAATTGACATTGATTATCTTACAGGCTGATGTCAACAGAAATGAAAAAATGAAACAGAAAATATTCCCCAGCAAAATCACCCAGCTAAAAAAAGCGAAGCCCCAGGCTTGTACAAATGTTTACTTTTTAAAAATGATGAGGTAAACATGGTTACCTTTGTCCTGACAACATGACTTAATACCTTATATCAAGGGATAATTAACAAAATGGCCAATTATTTTATTTCATTTGTAAATGTAAGTAAAGCTATCAAAATTTGATGAGCACCACTTCCATTTACTCTCTAGCAACATTTCCATTTACTCTCTAGCAACATTTCCATTTACTGCCTAGCAAAGTTTCCACTTACTATTTAGCAACATTTTCATTTACTGCCTAGCAAAGTTTCCATTTACTGTCTAGTAACATTTTCATTTACTGTCTACCTTTACCAAAGACAGAAATCATAAATTAAACTGCATTGTATAGAGTGTAGCTGTTAGGGGGCTTTCGCAAATTATGTTACGCTCACGAGAATTTGTGACACTTTGGGTAAAAAATTTGTGAAGCCACAAAAAAAAAATTAAATCTGAAATTTTCTAATTTTGAAAAATCTTTATTCAATTAATTTTAAAAGCATTAATTTAAGGTCGAAATTACCTCAGGTATTTCTGGTACTGTGAAACTCAGTCACGCTCACCTTCTGCACATATCGAAAAATGACGCAAAAAGTGTTGTGGCCATTTTTACCTTTGGCTTGGGGATGATATCGTTGTTTTGCATTTTCGTCATAGTTTTCTAATAATACATCTCAATCCATTATTGGGAAATTTTAAATAATAAAATTAATAGTTAAGTGACTTTGTGACGGGGGGTTCCTGAAAAGGTCATTTTTTTGCGTGACGTAAATTGCGAACAACCCCTTATTTTAATTATATACAGCTCAGAAGGGTAACATATTATATTTATATAATCCAAATGGAAATAATGTTTATTGGATAAATAAATAATGTTAACAGTTAA
Source organism: Lymnaea stagnalis (assembly GCA_964033795.1). Classification (NCBI taxonomy): domain Eukaryota; kingdom Metazoa; phylum Mollusca; class Gastropoda; family Lymnaeidae; genus Lymnaea; species Lymnaea stagnalis. The sequence continues at coordinate 211,387 of CAXITT010000772.1, forward strand.
TGACATTAGCACTCACACTTAAAGTCTCTTGGTTAAAGTTCACAGGAAATCTTAAACAGATCATATTAAAAGAAATGTTTGTATGTTATTTCCTGAAAATTGCTGTTTAACGGGAATAAGTAAATGTGTTACAGGATACGATGTATAACATTATGAAATATAATTTTATGTTACATGACCCTACAGCCAAGTATAATTTTAATGTTCAAATGTCTTATGACACTACCACTACCTACATATTTTAATGTGCTTATTTTTTTTAAAAAATCATCTAACAGCAAAGTGTTTTAGGAAAATAGAAGGCAAGCTTGTGTTAACACTAGCAATCAAAGATAGAAATGTCTCAGAGTTAACAGAAGTGGTATTGTCAAGTATGAGAGAAATGTTTGTTAGTTGACAGAAGTGGTGTTGTAAAGTATGAGAGAAACAAATCAGCCCCGTTTCAGCCCTTAAGGAACAGGATATAACTGGACTTATTGAATCAATTTCTTCTTCCTCTCCCTTTCAATTTTAATATGTTTTTTATTTCTATATTTTCTTAAAAAGAGAAGGAAAAAAAATGGGAAAAGGGGGGGTGTTGTTAAGGAAAAAAAATAATGAAATAATGAATAATAATTCATTAGCAATTTGTCTCTCACTGATAATAAATGTTCATTAGAAAGGTGTCTGTCTCTGATGCAAAAGTTCCATGTGTCTGTTTCTAATACTAAAGTTCTTTAGAAATGTGGCTGTCTCTGATACTAAAAGTTCATTGGATTAATGTAACAAATGTATAAGTTTTTTTTTTTAATTTAAATTTTACAAAAGCATATTTTTTTTTAGAAAGAAAAAAGATAAATAATCCTTTTAAGTTGAAGAAATCTAAGTTAAATAATTTGAAGATGAAGAAATCTAAGTTGAATAAGTCAAGAATTTAGAATTCTTAATCTTAGTTGAATAAGTGAAAGAAATCTTTCTTAGTTTAATAAATCATATAAAATGTAGTCATTGTATGATTGTAATTGTATTATTTTTTATATTAAATGTATTGTTACAGTATTGTAGTAAAATAAGTAAAAGATATCTCAGTTAGCAGTTTGTAAGCATTATTTAGCCACATCTGATCTGAATGTCTATCAATGTCCAGGTGCTGATATTTCATTAAGCACAAGAGCTGATAGGAACTTATTGCTCCAACTCTAAAACATATATTATTACTATTGCTATAGAATTTCCAAATTTGTCCTGGCTCACTGGCTGGATGCATTGATAGACAAGCAATCACTCTGATTAGTTGTAGTACAAGCAGTCTAAAAATATGTGCTTGAACATTTTAATCATATTTAACATTTTTTTTTAAAATCTGTCTATCCTGTCTTTTTAGGACAATGAGAAAAATTTCTAAATTTAGCAAATGAAAGTAGAAAAGGTTATAGCTTGTGTAATAAATCACTTATAACAAAGAATAAAATTTAACCTCTGCAAACAATACCAGGAGAAGATCAATCTGAAACAATAACAAAAGAGAATAAAAGAAGGCTTTCCTGGCAACACCTTAATTGTTTTATGACAATGGGCAGGTTTTTAAGGTGGAACAAGTCAATGAAAAAGCAAAGTTGGGGATCATTTTTAAAGACAAGATGATCAAGTATTGTACACAAATAAATGTGCAAGAGTAGGTGTAAAGGAAAAGATAATATATTTTTGAACCAGCATTTTAATAAGGTTAAGTATATTGGTATTGAGTTAAAGTTATGACACAAATGTTTTGCCTTTTTTGAGTTGATGAGTGCAAAGGGGGTATAATAAATAAATGGAAATAATAAGTTAAGCTAGTACTGATAACATTGCTCTAATAATCTTTTAATAAAATTTTAACAAATTTAAAACAATGAAAGTTGGGTTTTTTGTTGTTATTTATGGTTGTTTTTAGCTGATCAAACCTTTTTTTGTCATACTTTATGTAAGTGAATGTCAGCATGTTTATATGAATGGGTCCATCATGTGTATATAAATAGCAAGTGAAAACAAATCAATATTGCACACCATGGTCACATATTAATTACACACACTGCTCATTAAAATAAAGCCGAAGCATGACCAAGTGAACAATAAATATTTCAGTGAGACCGTTGAACTTGCTGGCTTGTAAATAAGCTCAGGATTGAAATTTGACAGCATGAGACGTGGCCATTCATAATAAAAGCTCATCAAATAAACTACTATAAACATAAGTATTGCCCCCTTACATTGTCAGATGATACAGATTGAGAACTGATACATTTAAAAATAAAAAAATTAAACATTTCAGAATGTGGCCTGTAAATTTGGATACTAATCGATCATTCCAACAGAACAGCTGGATGACAGGAAGATATATTGAATTATATTATAGATGAAATTTCAAATCAAAACTCTTTGAAAAAAATTTTTGAATTAAATTTTTACAATTGGATTTTTTGACAATTTTTATAGCAAATAATTTGTTAATTATTGCTTAGATAAAAATCTGTGAAATTTTGATATTCTGAGTTAAGCATTTGACAGTTAATCTTCTATATCTATATCTGACCTGCACTACTGTACAAACGTGCTAACTTACAGACTAGACAGGTACAATTGAGTATTGGTGAAATAAATGTCTCTGGCAAGTTTTTTTTTTTTTTACAATTTACAGTAACTGGTCTTTGAGATGTATGCAGTCTTCCAAATGGGACTGCAAGCCATTCGCACTTCAAGTGGCAGATGGTTACTCAAATAGTGACAGATGGCTAATCACACAAAAGAATAATGATTATCAATAGCCCGATTGTGTTGGTTCTGGGCCTGTGACTGTTCCCGAACAAAATTCTCGATGGAAGATGTTCGTGCCCTAACTGACCCACCTATAATGACCACATCCCGACCTCCATCATGGTGGGACATGCCAAGGGAACCCCGGCCTGTGGTGTGGTGCGCTGCAGCAGCAGCTCTTGTACGTGGGGATCCATGCAGACCCGATGAGTTGGGTGTCCTCGGTCGCTCGACAGCAACGATAAAGTCATTTAGAGTGACATCCGATGACCCCCCAGATTCCAGGGGTATGGGGTGAGTGCGGAAATGTTCAAGCATGTCAAAGATGGTCTCAAACCACAAATGTTGAACCCGACATCTTGCCTCATTGTTGATTGTCATTCGTAAATGCTAAAAATGAAAAGAAAACTTTATGCAGTAAAAAGATCCAGGTGTAAATAAAATTTTGCTTGACATTAACTCATTCCCGACGGTTGCGACTAAATGCGTTGCTTGGGGGTTCCAACGGATGCGTCCAAATGCGCCCTGGTGCATAGCGACACACCTCTCTTATTTTTGGTTTAAAATAGCTATGAAATATCGCGTCCCTCGAGACTTCCTCCGGCTATGGCGTGATTCTGCGTGATTTTAATTTAAAACAGGAAGTTTTTATCTTGTTTCACTTTTAAACTATGTGTGCTTTAGTACGGCACGTCTATATCTAGCATGTGTTTGTCCGAAGTGCCAGATTTTTTGGCCATTGTCCATTATTTTTTCACCACTAATGTTTTATTTTAATTAAACCTTATTCATTTTTTGATGCATTCGTCATTAATTCATTAACATTTATTAATATTTAGCAGCTTTAAAAAATATTTTTAAAATGTAAATCAATTTCAAAACTGAGTTGCTTCCCTTTTCTCAGGAATAAATTAAGTACAGAAGTAGCACTGCAGTAGGGAATGAGTTAATAATAATAGATAGCAATGATTTTCTCCAAAATGAGACTAAAAACATTTTCAATCTGAATTCAATAAATAGGAGCCCCAATTCTACATGTGAGTGAAAACTTAACAAGCATTCAAATTATTTTTATCAAACTATAGTTACAACTCCACCCACCCAAAAAAAATATATCCAAATGTATCTTTATAGCTAGAAATCCAAATATGTCTACACTTACACTCGAACTTACCTTCGCTCTCCCTTGAAAGTTGAAGGTAAGCACATACTCCCCGGCACGGGTCTCACTTTTACGCACCAAGAACACACCATGCCCTGATGGTCCCTGCTGTAAAACGAGTTGTGCCGCATCAGCGCGAGACAGTGTTCCATGGAACCAAGGATACTCTCTCAAGACTCTCTCTACCCCTCCTTCTCCGTCAGGGCCCTCTGTGTGGACAGCTTCTGTACATGAGCAAGAAAATACACCTGTGTTAATACAATAATGTAATGCAGGGGTGTTTAACCAGGGACGCAGTGTCAATAGGTGAGGGAAGATCCAGAATATCAGGTTTATTTGGATTTTTATTAGCATTTTTACCTTATGGGGTTCGTGAATTATGTTTTGAAATTGAGATGGGGTTCGGGAAATGTTTTAAAATCAAGACAGACGGGGTCAGGCTCTGTAAAAAGGTTAAGAACCCCTACCATAATGTATTAGTGAAATGATTAGCGAATTCCTCGCAAATTTTGTAAGAGACTCACAAAAATTCAGTACAACACTTTAAAATATCTCAATATCCTTTCAGTTTTGGTAATTGTAGCAACACTGGTACTAAGATATGACATTTAAATAAAGTTAATATCTAATCAACTGTGAGCATCAAATAATGAATGTACATGCTAAATAACACTTTACATAAGGATACTGCTGAGAAGAACTCATGATAACTCCTTACTAATGCAAATTACAAAAACTGACCAAATCCACTTTCAGCCCTAGGGGAGCCCCTCAGATCTGACCCAATGATCTGACCACTCAGAGTTGTGTTGCTGTTGTCCACGTGGATCATGCTCCAGGGCCGAGGCGATGGACGAGGCGGAACAGTGGGCGTCGCACTGCCAAGACTGCCCTGGGAAGAGCTCCGGTGCTGAGACGTCAGCTGGGATGTGTCTGAAATATTAGATATAGAAAATACATGAACAATAGGGTTGATAAAAAACGAATGTAACAAGAATTCTTTTCGCTTTTTTATTAAAGCTTTTAAATAGCAGTTTTTTTAATGCTAAGTTACATTTGCCAATGTTCAAAATTGCCCTGAGAATTCAGAGATGTAAAAAAATGGAATGACTCTATGAAGTGGAAGTTTACTATGCCACTCTTCTGATGCCACCATCACGCTTTCACTTCTGTTTCTCAATATTTAACCAGAGAAATTTGGTAAATTGAGGACCCACCAAATATTACAATATTGGTAGGCTCCTTGAGAATAGTGTGGGTATCTCATTTCAGCACTGAAGCATTCCACTAACCAGAGATATTGGCCGTTAAATATTTAAGAAAATAAATATTACATAATAATAGATTTCTGGAAGGGTTTTCAACATTTTTGACCATTTTGCAAGAAGGTTTATAAAAACAATAGGTTGAGACTTTGGCTCTGATATACAAGTTATTATTTCTTATCTTATTTCTGTAGCTTCAAGAGTCTGTTCCTTGTACCACTGAAACTGTAGACAATATTTACCTTTTCGTTCTATAGAGCCTGAAGGAGCTGTGGGTAGCCTTGGTCTCCTAGGGACAATTAAAGACATGGAAATATTGAAATTTATAATATACAAATTTATTTTTGTAATGGCTTCAGTTAGATACCTTATATAAAAAAATTTTTTATAGCCTCACTTATTAGGTCTCAGCTAAATGACCACATATTAATACTATATGACTCACATGGCAGCGATTCCTTCCGCTGTCGCGGCACATCGATTTTGCTGAATACAACCTTTGATCTCTGTCAACCAGGCCTTGAGATCTTGTGGATCAGAAGCTTCCACAACATATTCTATGGTCCCTTCACCCTTAAACAAAAAATATTACCATTATATAGAAGGAACAGTTACAATGATGGAAGCAGAGGAATGGGATGCCAATGGTTCTAAAAAAATTTGAATAGTTTTAAATTGTGAACCAATTGAATACTATTCATCACGCATTAAACGGTTAGATCTTTTCTCTACTGTTACGTAGATATAGTAATCTATAGTTCCATATGGTACCTTTATAACAAAAGTATTTTCTCTGTCTGGCATCTCTAAAGCTGTTGTTTCTCTCACTTCTGTGATTAGGAAGCAGAAAAGGCCTGTCCTTGGCTTTATAGACTGAAAATAAAGTCAAGTCAAATCTTATTCTTATGTAGAGTGAGAAAATAAAGTCGTCTAATATAAATGTATAAGTTACTGTACATCTTTTCTCTGAAAATGGCACCACTTTGACCCTTGGAAAATCCCAACCCCCGCGAACTCCAAAAATTGTGCTTCCACCCCCAATTATCAGTACAGTAGAGCATCGATTTTACAAACCCCATGGATCCGAACTGCCTTGTTTTTTTTATAACTATTATTATTATCCTATGTTATAGAGAGCTTGTTTTTCTCGTGCGTGCCCTCTGATTGACCCCGCATGAGACGCTGTGTTCACAAAGGGGTGTGGCTTAGGTCTTTGAAGTGGCTTGTTTACAGTCGGCTTCCAATTACGCATTGGGTAGATTGTTTTCGGGTAATTTCTGGAATATACTCCTTAACCCGAGAGATGTAAACAACACGTCATAAGCCCTTCTCGAAGCATCTTACTCTACATATATATAAGAGATTGACAGGCACGAGGGGAGGGAGATTTTTCACATAGATTTTCTTAACCTTACGAGGCGTGTTTTATTCTTTGTGTATTTGTGTGCTCCTACTTATATGTGTTTATTCCGCATTATTTATTGGCATCATTATTTCTAATTGTATTAAGTGTGTACCGGTACGACATCTGCCATACTGTAAGTTGAAGATTGTAATTTTATTTTATTTTATTTTGTAATTATCTTTAGACATAATAAATCTTAATTAATTGTAACTAGAAACTGTTTTGGGTCGTATCTTTAATAATTGTTGATTCTATGGTATCGTCCTTTGTTAGGCACTGTTTACATCGAGCCAAATTAAAATTAAAATAGGAGATTAATTTCTCCCAATACAAGTCAGTGCGTAACATCCTACACAATGTGCTTACAATCATCTGTGAACAATTCCGGTCCCATTACCTACTGTACTTGTGAATAGACTGGAATAATGCAACGGGACAATCCCGTTTTAACAGGACGTTTTGTACACTAAATTAACATCATTGGAATGAAACTGCCTATTGAAAGCAAAAACAGAATGTATATCATTGGAATGAAACTGCCTATTGAAAGCAAAAACAGAATGTATTGCCCTTTTAAGTTTATTTTTAATAGGTCTCTTGAAAAAAACAATTTTTCCCCGAAACCTTAGTACCGCCTGGGGCGGCTGTTCCCTTCAGCCCCCCTAGATGTGCCACTTGCCCCCAAAACACTGAGCCTTCACCAGTGACAACCCCTTTACTCTAGTAAGCCTCCGCAACTGAACAACCCATCAATAATAATAACTCAGAATTCTGTTTGCAGCTCCCCATATCAATTCTGTTCCACACCAATTATTATTGAGTCCCGTGCAACATGGTCTGTTTTCCCTTGAAACTCTCCCCCAACCCGTTACTTGTTTTTGACCCTCTGAATTACTTGACATGAATGGTTGGGAAATCACAACGCTATTTATTTACTATCTATCCTGAAAACAATCAAGTGATATGGAAGCCATTTCAGATTTCACATGGTCGCCCTGTGATGTCATGAGCTGAATGGTTTTGTTGTTTAGCACATTACCGAAGTTTGTTTCCGTTCAGTGGGGTAGCCAGTGTTGTTCCCCCGGCTGCGGGCCAAGCTTTTTTCTGCCTCTCCATCTACGAAAAATTATGCAGTGGCTGATAATGCACCCCCTCCCCCCTCAACAATTTTCATTGAAAAGAAAAAAAATGCTGCCCGGGGCGGACCGCTACTCCACACCCCCCTTCCTATGCCACAGTCTCTGACATTGTGGATGGAGGTGGACTTATTCGCCGTTAATTATAGCAAGTCTCTCTGCCTGTGTCGTCATGGAATGACCTCGAACTCTGACATTGGGATGATTGGGGAAAGTTTTCGGCAACATCGGCTTTGATGGTGATAGAGTTGGAATATAAATATTAATGTAGTAATTTCCTTACAATGGCATAGGATCAATTGTTTCCAACACCAATAATCACCAAATTTGTTTTGCAACTAAACATGAACTTTTTAAACATATGCTGGTTCAAAAATGGAAACGCAGCGCATCGTTCCTAATTAAGTATACAGTATAGCATGACGGTGTGTAGTATAGAACTCAACTAGTTGATAATGTCAAACAATATGAAGTCTATCAAATTCCGGTGTTGGAAAGCAAAATACGAAAAAACAAAAATTACGAGGCTATTACAATGACACCTACATTCTTGATGCCCTAGTACTTTAAGGTCACGTCGACTAACAAGGTCTGTCCACCTATATCGCCTATGCTCATCATTTGATCACGTCGACCAACAAGGTCTGCGTCTGCCCACCTATATCGCCGATGTCCAACATTTGATCACGTCAACCAACAAGGTTCCCCCCCCCCCATCCCCTAGAATCCAGAGAATCAAGAAGCATAGTTGTATGCTGAAATTCCACTTCACTTAGATGTTATGTAAGCTAAACCTACAACGTGTTATCCTAATCTTGAGAAAAACACTGCGACCTTGAACTTGTCACAGCAGTATCTTTAAAATAGTAAAGTTCTCTCTAATCAATCTGTGTTTGCTAGCAAATTATTTTTTTTAGTGAAGTATTCTCTAATAAATGTGTTTGCTAGAAGACGACTATACAACATACACAGAAGACTGGGGGTTCACATTACATCCATTACATGGGACGATAGCAATGAGTTAAAACAAGCTGAAAGCATTGACGACCATAGAGGTGAGCAACGGAGGGAATCCCGCGATAAAGCACAATTTTACAAGGATAATCTTTCTCAAGTATAGCGCATGTGAAATAGTTGAAATTTAAAACTAAAGCGTTAGCCAAAATAGCGTATCTGTTTCTATAATAAAGAGACTTTGAGAACCAAATTTTACCAGAATCTTCAAACTCTTAAGTTTTAAATTTCTATTTATTTGTTGTTTCTTGTTAGTCTTGTCTGTTGAACAAGGCCGAAATGTTGTTGCAATTTTCCTGTCTTCTTTTTCAAGCCTAAACATATCTTGTTCCAATATTTAATTACTTGTATCGCATGCAGAATACTGGAAATATTGAGTCAAAAAGGCACTCAAATTGTGTACAACAGTTTTCTAATTTGGGGCACAACTAGTTCCAAAAATAAAAAAACAACAACATAAGGTTACATTATGTATTTTCCCCCACCTTATTATACTAACAAGAGAATACCATGCTAAAAAGTTTGGGGTTAGAACACGGCCTGTTTTACGACATGTGTGGAAAATTTACGTGTGATTGGTTATACTTTTATGAAATTCAGTTACACAGAGCAGTGTGTGCGCTGTAAATATGCAATTTTTCAATTTGGTGTCACAAGGTACGGTCCTCACTCCCCTCCCCCCCCCCAGCTACGCCACTGGTTTTACAAATTTACGGTGGGATCCCGATACCAGTGGGATCCTAATACAGGTTTGATCCCGTTTCCCGATGGGATCCCGATACTGGTGGGATTCCGATAAGAAAAGATTCTTTTATTGATCCAAATAAATGGAAATGTTTTTTGATTGCATTATACATTTTCAGCACAAAAATAAAACAATTTGAACACAAGACATTTATAATAAATTATTTCAAACAGCCATTTAGTGAGTTCTCTTTGCAAAATCAGGGACTTTTTAGTTCTCATTAAGATGTATGACTTCAGAGGAAGCACGCCGGTAAATTCAGACAGATTGGGGAACAAAAGAATTTTTATATCTGTCAGTCCTCACCCTGATGGAAAGAATTTGTCCCGAACAGCCCGATCCTAAGTATTTGTAAAGAAGAGGGTGGGATGTATCATCCAAAATGTGTTTAGTTTTACAAAAACATCTTTCTTCAAATAGTTCTTCCAGTGAAGGATGTTTAGTTTGTATAGTTCTTCCAGTGAAGGATGTTTAGTTTGTGTTATGTTCCTAGCTTTCTTGATTAGTCGGTTTATGCACTGTTTAATTTTAATATCAGACGTTGAATTCCCAAACCAGTAGGTAATACTGAAATTAAGCAGGCTTCCAATTGTTAGAATAAGTTAAAAGAATAAATGTTGGATTTTTAAACAGACAGGAATATGAGTGATTCTCTATAAAACAACTCTTATGGTTAGTGAGCTATTGGTTTTTCAGTTTGGACTGGTTTTATTGGATGTATCATTGTTTAGTATGAGTATGCGAATATTCATTTTTCTCCTCTTTTCATGTTATTTGACATGCTGTATCACATGTTCGCGGACGTTACACAACTTCATCAATCCGTGATCCCCTCTCAGTTCCCTCAACTTCTTAGTACGACACAGAAGACAGTGGAGTCAGTTAAGCAGTGGACGACCATAAACAAGCTCAAATTGAATGATGAACAGACTGAGCTGATCCCCATTGCCACTGCTCAGAAACAAAAATCTGTAAAACAGACAACATCAATTACTCTCTCAGGTATGCAGATTGAGTTTGCTCATACAGTGTGAGACCTGGGTGTCTATTTAGACAGAACACTTATTATGGAAAATCATATTAACATGCTTTGCAAGGCAATTTTCCTAGAGCTGCGCAGGATTAATCATATCAGACCTTTCTTAACATTAGATGCATCAAAGAGGCTGATGTCTGCATTTGTGTTATCACGCATGGACTACTGCATTGCTCTCATGGTGGGTCTCCCAGCTATGCTCCTGGATAAAATTCAAAGAGCACAGAATAATGCGGCTCGCATTGTTCTTCGCAAGCGCAAATTCGACCATGCTAAAACACTTCTGAGGTAGCTGCACTGGCTGCCGGTCCGCGCTCGCATAGAGTACAAAATTGCAACTCTGTGCTACAGCTCCTTACATGACCTGGCGCCATCTTATCTCAAAGCACTCATGACGCCTTATGTACCCACTCCGATAGTGGCAAAATATCAATACCGTGTGTTCGCCTTGAGACTTACGGAAAGCGCACTTTTGCATTTGCCGGCCCAACAATTTGGAACGCCCTTCCAGTCGCTCTCAGAAACAGCCAGACACTGGAGTCATTTAAAACCGATTAAAAACTCATCTATTTCGCAAACACCTTCTGGGGTGATGCCATTTACCATCTTTTTCGGTTAATGTATATTGGCTTGTGTTGCTTATGGTTGAAACGGGATGAAAGACTTTGACTTGGTATGCTCGTATGTAGCTTTATATTGTTGCGTCTGTTTTAAATGTGGTAAATTTTAGATTGTTTTTATTTCTCTTTTTAATATGTTGACGTTGTACCCCGCTTCGAGCTTTTGAGGATGAAGCATGTTTTTAAAAAAAACTTTTTTTATTATTATTATTATTATTTCAAAATGAAAACTCCATGAGCAAATGAATATAACAAAATTCAGGAGCAAGGCCATGAACGTTCAGTGTTCAAATTCTGATTATAGCAGGGTTCAACTGTACTTAAAATATTGCACTATGTTACTATACTTGTATCATTAGGCCATATTACTATATTTATATCATCGGACCATGTTTAAAATGTTACTTTACTTGTATCATTGGACCATCATACTATATATGTATCATTGGGCAATGTTACTACATATATCATTCAGCTATGTTACCACTTCATTGGTTCTACTGGAATTTTTCATTCTCCCTGATAATAGTGATAACTAAAATAAACAAGTTTTTCTAAGGAAAAATTACTCCACACATGCAAATAAATAATATATATGTATTTATATCATCGATTTCAAAGTTCTACGAAGATCTTAATCAAACAATAGCCAGCATACCCAACAACGAAGCAATTTACCTTTTGGGTGACTTCAATGCAAGAGTAGGAAGCGATCACATGGCCTGGCCAACATGCCTTGGTCACTTTGGAAGAGTCAGGCTAAATGAAAATGGGCAGAGACTATTGGAACTGTGCTGCCTACATGGACTATGTGTAACTAACATCTACTTCAACTGTAAGGCTATCCACCTAAGTGTCATGGAGGCATCCCTGCTCTAAACACTGGCACCAGTTAGATCTCATAATCACAAGACGCACACAACTGGCCAGTGCCCTCCTCACACCCAGCTACCACAGCGCAGACTGCGACACTGATCATTCCTTAGTGGCTAGCAAGATAAGGCTACAGCCAAAGAAACTGTATCACACTAAAAACAAGAGTAAACCACGCATAAACATCTGCTCCACCAAAAACCCAGAAAGAACAGAAGTATACACCCATAGTCTACAAGAAGCTCTTGTACAAACGCCACCAATGGACACTATCGAGTCCAAATGGCCACATTTGAGGGACACTATCTATAACTCGGCTATCAGGGCATTTGGAAAGAGAGAGCGCAAAAGGGCAGATTGGTTCAAGGCCCATTCGCAGGAAATGAAACATGTCACCGATGCAAAAGAAAGGCCCTCTTAGCTTATAAAGACAGACCTTGCCCAGCAACTCTACAATAACTTTAAAAGCGCCAAGACAAATGCCCAGCAGACAGCTCGCCACTAGGCTAACACATACTGGCTCCAGCACAGAATCAGCTGCTGATAGAGGTGATGCAAAGTCAATGTGCGAGAATATAAAGCAAACAACAGGCCCTCTGATCTCCAAGACTGCGCCCTTAATGTCCAAATCAGGGGAAATTATTACTGATCGAGATAAACAACTAAAGCGGTGGATAGAGCACTACTTGGAAATATACGCTATGCAAAAGAGACATGAAGTCGGTCAATATCGACATCTCAAAACTGGAAGGAGCTGGCAGAGGATCGATCCTCATGGCAGGGCATCGTGAAGGCAGGATCACTACATGCCGAGGAGCAAAACAGGGCGGAAACAGCTGCAAAAAGAGCGAGGAGGAAGGCCGTTTTAATACTGCTCCACCGCATTCGTGTGTGGGAAATGTAACAGAGACTGCCATTCGAGGATTGGTCTCACCAGCCACACCAAGAGCTGCAAGCAATAAAGATAATCTATCGTCTTCCGCAGACGGAAAGATGCCATACATACATATATATTGTTATGTAGCATACATTGCCCGTGCTTGAATTTTACTTGACCTAAATTAGAATCCTAGCAGACAGTAACGTCTGTTGTGGGCCTGGCCTATTCCTTTGATGTATCTTGTTTACTATCGGCTTCCAATTGCACATTGGGTAGCATGTCTCCTGGTAGATTCTGGAATGTGCTCGATAACCCGAGAAATGTAAACAACACGTCATAAGTCTTTCTGGAAGGCAGGGCTTACGCGACCTATATAAGGGATTGACAGGCACGGACGGAGAGACAGAGATTCAGATAGAAATTATTAACTTTACGAGACGTGTATTATTCTTTGTGTATTTGTGTGCTCATACTCATATGTGTTTATTTCGCATTCATCATTAGTATTCATTGGCACATTATTCTAACTTTATTAACTGTGTACCGGTACAAGATCTACCATACTTACAAGTTGATGATTTGTAATTATATTTCTTTTCTTTTGTAATTAAATTAATACTTATTAAATCTTATTAATAGTAACTAGAAACTGTTTTGGGTGTCGTATCTTTAATATTTTTGACTCTATGGTATCGTCCTTTGTTAGACACTGCTTACAACGAGCCAATTACAATTAAAATAGGAGATTAATTTCTCATATTAGAAGCCAGTGCGTAACAATATTATTAAACATTTTTATCTTTATGTAGCGAGAGGCAAGGAACAAAAATCCCTTAACTCCTCAATAATCTGTAAATGTTTGATCAATTGTAATTATGTGCTAAAAAATACCAGCTGATAAGGAGTCCTCATAAGAAATGCAAGAATGGGAAATCACTGACTCAAAAGCATATTGTAAGCATTTTAACCATTTTTAAAAAAATATCTTTACACCACACTATCAAACTTATTATTGGTACCCAACTTACTTTGTAAGTAAAATTGGCCTGAAAAAAGTTTTGTTTAACCTTCTTTTCTCTAGATCAGGGGTGGCCAACCTGAGGCCCGCATGCTGCCCTCCGTGTTAAATATTCTGGCCCTCGGAATGCACCGCAAAAGAACTTATTTCTTCATTCAGTTAGTTATTATTTTCATTTTTGGCATTGAGGCACATCTTAAATATATAGAGAGCAGCCAAACTTTTCCCTTATATTCTTTTTTTTTATTTAATTTTTTTTTAATATTTTTTTTTTTATAATATTCACCATTTCTGTATAATGTCCTCTCCTTTGGACTGTTTTAAAACAACATTACTGTTTAGTAACCTCTAAACTTGAAAGATTTATTTGGACACAGCTAGGTCAAGGTAACCTAAACTTCCACTAGAATTTCTTCTGTTATTCTCCGGCTATATGTAGAATTATGCAAAGTTAAATGTATCTCTGATTTAAGAAATTTTCAGCCTTAATTTCCATTCCCCCACCCCACCTTTATAGATCAAAGTGGCCATGACACTAGGCTTAGATGGATGGATGATGTGAAAAAAAAGATCTACAACAGCTGGGAATTCAAGCATGGAAAAGAAAAGCATTAGTTAGGTCTTAGGTCTGAGTGGAAGGAAGTAGTGAGGCAGGTCAAAGCCCTACATGGGCTGTAGTGCCACAGGGATGGATGGATTCAGTATATTGTACGTTTCATCATCATCATGTCCCTTAGTCCTTGGACCTTTGGGGGGCCACAGATGACATGTAAACTATCCTCCTCCATTTGTCTTTGTCTTTTGCACTTCGCACAGCATCGCCTAGTTTTAGTCCCGTCCACTATTTGATGTTATCTTCCCATCTATTTCCCTGTCTTCCTCTTCTTCTTCCTCCTCTCGTTGTGCCCTGCATGATTGCTTTGGAGAGTCCTTGTTTCCTTGTCACGTGGCCATATCATTCCAGTTTGCGCTTTTTTACAGTCACCAGGAGGTCATCGTACTGCCCAATTGCCTGACGAATCCTTTCTTTCACTTGATCATTGGAGATATGGTCTCTATAGCAGATGTCAAGAATGCTTCTGAAACATCTCCATCGCCTTTATTTTACTTTCAAGTTCTGCTGTTAATGTCCAAGACTCGCAGGCATAAAAGAAAATGGAGAGAACTAATGAGCGCATCAGCCTGATTTTGGTGCTGGGGCTAAATTTTTGTTCCATATCTTCTTGAGCTTCTTTAGTGCTGTTGTGGTTTGGGCAATCATGGACATCAATTCGGGCTTGGAACATTCTTCCCAGACTATTGCTCCTAGGTATTTGAAGCTGTCTACTGTTTCTAATCTTTCCTCTCCCACCTTAATTTCAGTGGCGATGCCGGTGGTGTTATTTATCATCAATTTTGTCTTTTCTGCACTGATTTCCATGCCAAAGGACAATGAAGTCTTGTCGAGACGCTTTACTAGGTTGGCTAGCTCTTCTTCGTTCCCAGCCAGTTTATGTCATCCGCAAAGTGTAGGTTGGTGATTGTATGTTTATTAGATTTTAAATCTTTTATTTACACAAAATTGTTTTTAAAAGTTGGGACTTTTCAAAAAATAATTTATTTTTATTAATAGCGTATCATTTTATGGGGTCTGCTTATAAGCAGAATACACCTTTCTTCAGGATTTTCCAGTTCAAAAACTTAAGGGTTTGACAAACAGGCTTGTTAGAGAGTATATGTTGTAATTCTAAATTAAAGTTCATCTTTCGCTTGAGTCTAAATCTCTCTTGACACTAAAACTATATGCATTGCTTCCTTTTTCCCTTTTTTCTATGGCTAATGTGTAATAATGCAATTAATAAAAGCAGTTATGAAAAATGATAAAATAACAGATACCAGTTACTTACAGTTCCCAATATTTTATTCTTTTAAAGTGTCATTCATTATCATTAGGCCTATTGTAAATTGATTGTCACCTTTAAATTTTTAATGGTCAGTTGTGGGTGTTTTGCACAACTCACAGTGTGCAGTGTCCGTTAAACCACAAATTACAGCAGGCTACTAGTCTAGGGTTATTACTCTATTCAGGAACTGCCAATTATAATTCCATATTAAATAAGTACATAATTGAAACAATCTTCGGCAGTGGGCAGTGCAGAAATTTCAAATATAATTGATTGATAATTAGTAATTAGAATCATAAATTACCTTTGGTGGAGAGAAAAACTCCATTTGATATCCACTTTGATTCTTCAGCAAAACTAGTCTTGTTTTCTCCCATCGTGACTTTCCTTTCGCATCTTCCCCAGATAAAACGTTCACAATGCCTTCTTTCTGAATATCTTGAGTACTAGAAACTCTGTGTTTTCCATCTTTCTTAATTTTATTTTTTGATTTTGGGTTGGGTGATGGGGGCTCACCACCATCTTCTGTACCCTGTTTAAACAGTTTTGATTTACGAATACTTTTAAAAGAAAAGCGTCTCAAAATCCCTTTATTGGGTTTCCGTGACGGACTCACGCCTCTATCGGGACTACTGTCCCTCTCATAATCGTCAGTGTGGGTATGTTGTATATGGTCACCACCATTTTGAGGGACAACACCTGTCCGAGATGTCGACTCAGCTGCACTTGCTCCGTGTGCGTCAACCACTAAATTCACTTCCGTGTGGTTATTTGAGCTGTTTGACGATCGACGAAGTTCGTAATCAAAATAACGGAGAAAAAATTCAGTAAATTTCTTAGCGTAATCATAAGGATCTCTAGTCCGGCCAGTAGCTGGATTATTACGATCATAAACGAGATAATTATGCACAAAATTTTGAGCGGAATTGGAGGCTTGTTTTTCACAGAAATCGACAGTCATGCTCTCGCCTTCTTCGTCGCTGCCCACTCCAGCCATTTAAAATAAGAATATGTGGGTTAAAACGGGAAACATATCAAGGAACACTGTTTATATACATTTTCTCCTCATTTTGGAAATCAAGTTATATCAAAATATATCCTGAGACGGGAAATGAATGTGTTGTTTACTAGCCCGTACTGAACCGTGCACAAACAACAATGTATGACGTGCAGCATTCATAAGAGGTAAATTCCACGCATGCGCGGAGCGGCTCGGACTATTGTAAGCCCATTCATGAAGAACACTCAATAGAAGAGATCTGACAAATCATAAATTATTTTATGCAGCAGTCTTAAAATAATTTGTTACGATTCATCTGCTTCGCTTAAATGCCCCCCCCCCCCAAGAGAGAGAATTTCTGAGAATATTGAACATAGTATGACCCGATATTATCGGGATAATAATGGTAGGTCCTTTGCGATAATTTCTATCTGCTTTTGCAAAAACTCATCACAATTCCTAACTTTAAAAAGAGGTATCTATGTCATGATATTTACGTTTCTAAAATCATTAAGTCTTGAGAAGTATTTATCTGCTGTATATTATACGCTTACCCTTCTCCCTTTCACGCTCCTAAGGGGGCGTCCATTAATTATGTCAACAAAATTGGGGGGGGGGGTAGGAGAGGTGG
>CAXITT010000772.1:238100-253100 GCA_964033795.1 Lymnaea stagnalis
AAAAAAAAAGTGCTGTATAAGTCAGTATTAATTAACTATAACTGCCTGGATTTAATTAAAAAAGAAAACACGTAAGTTTACATGAGAAAATACGAAATGCGTTAAGAAATAATATACGCACCTGAACTGCAAGATTACCGCCTTGTCTAGATACTTCGATAAAACAAGGGAGACTACTACTTTTTTTTGTATCGAAAATGGGCGTCGGCGTCGAAAAATCCGAGTTTTTAATTTTCCGATGTGTGTGTCTATTTATTATTAAATTAGTTATTTGGACATATATTTGAGTTCAGTTTCCGGCCTTATAATTTGGAAGACATCTTGGCCTACATTTCCATCCAACTATTTTGCTTTTTTCAATCGAACTTCATTTTGAAAATCTTTGGTATATATAAGGCATCTTCGAATACAAAATTTTTTGTGAAATAAAAGGAACATGTCTTTCATATTAAATCAGATATTGATATATATCTGTGCTTGCGAAGTGAATAAGGCCATAGCTGGACCATCTGGCTTACAAAATAAATCATAGTTAGAAATTATTTTGATAATTCCTTTTAGTTAATGACTTCTGTGATATCGGAAGCTAAATTTCCGATCACACATGAACTTGCTTACTTATGCCTTTCTACCCCTTCTGGGGCATAGGCAGTGCTTTGTTTTCCAATTGCTTCCAGGTGTATCCTATGTTTTGCGTGTCTGCCTCTAGCTCGCGTCTCCATGTATTCTTAGGCCTTCCTCTCTTTCTTTTTCCCTGTGGGTTCCATGTTAGGCATTGTCTGGTGGTGCTATCTGGGGTTTTTCGGACCTCCATTTTTTCTTTATGGTCTCTTCATCAATGGGCACCTGGGATGTCCTTTCTAGTAGATCTTTTTTGGTGATAGTATTTAGCCATTTGATTTTCAGGATCTTCTAAGGCATGTGTTTATGAATGTCTGCACTTTCTGCATGAGGCTCATTGTTTTCCAATTACTGCACCATATAGTAGGACAATCACACACGAAGACAATGATAGTTCCGATTATTTTGCTGGTGAATCAAAAAGCGAAAGTTCGGACGATTTAGACCTAGGCCTAGAATGAGTAGATGTTGCCGCAACAACAGGACTCGTTCAAAACTATGTGGCAGATGATTTTTTACCAAAAAAAATTAATTGAATATTGTTCTATATATGTTTTCTTATATTTCATTTTATGGATTAAATAAGTATATACCGGGTAGCAGCTTTTTAAATTTAATCTGTTTCTTGCTATTTAGTAATGTTTATATTGTTTTCGTGCTTGATTACTTGAACGTAATTATAGATATCAAAAGAAACTTTTTAAAAATCTGCTAACTAAAACATATACAAATAAAATGCTATCACATTATGTATGTATGGCATCTTTCCGTCTGTGGGAGACGATAGATTATCTTTATTGCTTGCAGCTCTTGGTGTGGCTGGTGAGACCAATCCTCGAATGGCAGTCTCTGTTACATTTCCCACACACGAATGCGGTGGAGCAGTATTTACCGGCCTTCCTCCTCACTCTTTTATATTATAATAATATGCCTTTAAAAAAATGTAGTTTGAGGTACCGGTACTTAAAAAGAAAAATGTTCATTATTTTCTTTATTCTTGGCTACTCCGAGGTCACGGCCAGCGAGTATAAAAGATCATTAAAAATAGCCAGTATGATTCCCCACTCAGTCTAATTTAAATAAATATATACTTTATGGGGTATTTGCATGTGAAAAATAGAAAAATCACATTTTTCAAAGGCACCCAAATAGCTCTAAATTGCCTGCCCAGTTTAGAAACATACAGTGGGTAGTTCATGGGTTAAGGTCTATTATAATTTAAGCCATGATAGGTAGATATAGCACAATGCACCTTATAATGCTGGGTGGAAAGACAGTAGAGCTTCATAATTCTCAGATTTTACTAATCATTATTGTTGTAACTTACGTAACTGGATAAAGTAAAAAAAATTAACAAAGATCCTGCATTGCAACTGTAGTTTCATTTGAGCCGAGTTCTACTTTTTGCCTCTTTATTTTGTTAATGTTTGTGCTTGAGCTAGCTGAAGATCATTCTTTATTTCAGCTGGCCTGTGATATATACATAATTATGATCACTCCATTTTGGATTTTTTCAAGGCTCATAGTGTGAACAAAATAACTGGCTAAATTTTTGCTAGCAATCATAATCATAAAATAATTAGGCCCAATTAAAAAAAAAGAAATGTTTTTGGCTCAACAGGCCCAACTCATTGTACAGTGCAACGCAAGATTCTTTTTGAAATGTATTTATTCCATTTGTTCTAAAATTATATCATCAATATTGCTACATACTATCTATTGCTTTTTGTCTCCACACATGTAACCCCAGCTGATGTTCACCAATCTCGTCATCAATCATTTCAGTGAGCCATCCACCTCTTGGTTCCTGTTTGTAAATCACTTTTGCTAGGCTAAAATCTGGCATCCTCTTCGGTTTGTTGTCCAGCAGCACAGCCTTCACTTTTTAATTGCCATGGCTATTGTGAAACCTCATCCATTTGTAAAAAGTCCCTTAAAACCCATCTGTTTAGGTCCGCCTATGACCTGTGATGCACCCTCCTTGCCCTGCCTCATTTTCTGTCTCGGGTTGATCCTGTAGTATAGGCCAAAACATGCCAAAGTGTCCTCATTTTATAGCCATTTTGTTTCTATAGTATAGTAGTTACTATCTTAGTGTCTCATTTTTATTTTACTTAGTTTACATGTTTTTAATAATTGTAAAGCGCTTGGAGCTTTAAGGTAAGCGCTATATAAAAATGCCTAAATAAATAAATTAATTCTCCATCCATTTATCCTGTATATGCCAATATATTTTGCTGAGAATTTTCCTCTCCTGTGTTACACTGTATATTGATCTGGGTTTTGGCTTTTTTCAGTGATTCAATTGCATAAATCACTACTGGTTTTTGTTTTCCTTCCTTGAGATTTTTTCCCCCTTGCATTTAAATTTGCCTTTTCTTAATAAGAATCAAGAAAGATAAACAATTAAATTAGGCATATCCCCTAAATATTTCCCCACTGTTGAAGAACATTTTTGGGATCGATTTGTTGCCCATCTGGAATCCCAGCAACTACCATACATAATTCCCCAAACTAAAAAACAAATAATCCATTGACATTAATTCTTAATATATATATTTTTTTTTTACTTCCAGCTGCCCGTGGTCGAGGACAGAGAGGAAGAGGAGGTGGAAATATATTCCAGAAACGCCGCTAACCCATCTGTTGTCATCACCAATTTTTTTTTTTAAAATACATCTTTTTCATTATTTTGTCATTGTAAAATGCATATTATTTTTAAAACTTATTCTGTAGTCACCATTTGAATTAATTCGATGTCTATTTTTTAAAAAAATAATCATTCTTCAAATTCATTCAAAAATAAATTCCTGTAGGTTTTATAAAATGTAGCCTCAGATCATTTGTATTAAGTTGTGAAGACAGTTCTTATATTTGGTTAATTCTCATGTTAATAAATTCAATTTTAATGGTAAAACTTGTTATCTTAGTACATTTATAATTTATAGTATGGCTGTTCTCAAGCTTTTTGGTCCCACTAGTTCATAATATATCAGGAACAGGTTAGAAATATTTGTTATTTTTAAATTCAAAAGTTCCAATTTTTAAACACAAAGTAACAAGGAAACTATACTCTGCATCATGAGTTTATTTGAAAATTTTTTGTCAGGACTACTTTTGTATGATATGACCAGCTAGAGAATAATTTATAGTAACAACAGACATGGTGATTGACACATATGAATTATTTCTATACAGAAATGGAGATACACAAACCTTTTTCTATGTACAATCAAGTTTTGCTCTCTCCAGCCAACAAGAACAAAAATTAACCATCACAGATTGTCTTATGTAAAAAAAAAATAATCTTGGGTTATATTTTTGTTCCTTTAAAATCCAAATTTGTTTGACTTTTAGTAAAACATTTGAGTAGGGTGTAACTATTCAGCATACAATGTGAGGGGGTGAGTCAACAAGAATATTGTACAATATTTCATTGTGCTATCTACTAAGAAAAAGATTAAATGCAGCAGATCCCTAAAAATCACTAGACTGATTCAAACAAAAACATTGGAAGCCATACATTTGTTTTTTCAATTCACAACCCTGGGCCATTCTGGCTAGAGAAAACAAATGTGTAACTTTTCATGTTACAATTTATTTTATCATTGCTCAACAATACATTTCATCGAAGTCCAGATGCAATACATTTTGATAAAACTCTTCAAATTTTGCTTTATGGACCAGGTTTTGGGAGGGGATGGAGGAAATAAGATGTCTTGACATTAGAATATACAATAATATTGAATAATAAATTGATGTGTATGTTGTCTTCCAAATACCATTTGTACAGAAAACAAGCCTTGTATCTAGTGGTTCTATAGAAAAGGTTTTCCTTAAGTATAGATAAAAAGGTGAAATATGGTTGTTTACAAAACTTAAATATTTGTACATATTTTTTTGGATCTTAAATTTAACAAGCTAAACACAAAGTGTGGGACTTCCTATCATAGGTCAATTTGAAGTTCAAAGCAAGGACAATAAATGTAAAGCAAAGATAGCAACTGACATTTTGGAAAAAAAGATGATGCAGCATTTCTGTCTTACTATATAAAAAAAAAAACATCAGTTCAAAGCACAGTACAACAATGAGATTTATTTTACAAAGTATGTATGGTACTGGAATCATCAAGTTCGAGTATCTAATCTATGTACATTAGAAATCCCCAAATCTTCCCAAACCCACCAAGAAGGTGACTAGCTGTACACAGAGACCTCTGTTGTTCAACAATAAAAACAACAGAACCTCCAAGGTACTGCAGGGTTTCATTTGATATGAAGTCATCAGTTTTTCAAAAACATTAGACTGAATGTGCAGCACATAAAACAGTTTTAAAGGTTCCTAATGGATATACACCAATATATAAACCAACTGCCTCATACAGCACTTAAAGATGGTTCAACAAATTCACAATAAATATAAATCGGAGCAGGGTTCAAATAACTAAGTACAGTTGCTCCAATTATATTGTGAATCTGTTCAATTTTTTCATCACTTTGTACAACAATAATACAATTTTGTTTCCCCCAACTCCTGTCAACATCAAAACATGTCAAGCTAGTGATGAGGCATCACAAAGTTTGTCTTTGGTAAAGTTGTAAAAAGTCAAAAATAAAATGCTTCCACTTCCATAAATGTAGGCATTAGGTATGCTTTTTTTCTTTCTAAATTGGCTCCACTTACTGCCAGTCAAAAAAAAATTATTTAATTATGAGAGAGATCTGATCCAACATGAGTCCTGTTAAATTGTAGCTTTCGGGCTGGGTGTGTAGAATGGCATGAAGATGTCTGTTTTGCCAGACTGAGCCAAAAGGACGACTTAAAGTACATTTGTAAAAACTATTGATGTCTAACTCAGATCTGAATAAAAATAAAGTGTTTTTGGTGTCATCAGTATTTTGTGTTCGGTATGTCTATGGATGCTCCTGTCAATGATTTTTATAATAAATTAAATAAACTACATTGTGTTAATGTAGGTGCATTTACATGACAACTAACATATTCATAGCTCCTCACCACCTATTTCCTGCATGAAACTCTACAGTAACACACTAAAATGAACGAACACAAACAATGCATCTTTGCCCTGTTATAAATAATATAGATCTAATATTAATATGTATACAAGTGAAATCCTGGTTACAATCAAACAATCTATAATAATACAATAATAATATACAGAGAATTGTTGATGACTTGCTCTAATGAAATAACAAATTTTGACAGGCGCATTAAGTTCTCTTTCACAGAAAGAGAATATTGGCCATGGAGGGGGGATGAACACAAACCTTTGACAAGAAAAATGCTTTTATATCTCATATACATAGCTATTGGTTGTATTCTTCATGAAGAGACTGTCTAATTATTCCAACAATCAAAGACTAGATTCTTCCACCAATGTGAAAACTTTTAATGTCCTTACCCTGCTGCAGAGTTTAGCCAGCTAACAAATTACGTACCGGTTCTCAATAAGATGGTAGTAATTATTTTTTTTAACTAAATTTTAAATATAAATATTGGAGATTTAAAAAAAAATTAAATTATAATACCGGTAGCTGCCCTTGATTACTGAGTACCATTATAAATATTAAATAAAAATACATGAAACTTAGTTTAAAAAAATAGTTAACTGTAATAGTGAGGGAAGCTACAAAAATAAAAACTTAGCAAGAATATCTTACCTTTTACTTTTTCAGGGTCTTTAAATAAGTGAACAATATAAACAATAAATTTTAATCTAACTAAAAAGAAACTTTTGCAAGACCCTAAATGTTAGGGATCAAAAAACATTTTAAAGATCTCTACAGTTACACATCTAAACATTTTTACTGCTCATTAATGCAGTATAGGTTTTTAACTATTTATCTAAGCCAACAAAAATGACAGTTGGAAAGCAAGTGAAATCTTATGATAGAATAGGAAACACTATATATTCTAAACCAGTTAAGATGTTATTGTCATTAGAGCTAAAAGTAAAAGATATATGCTTTAGATAATTCCAATGCGGTCCCTTTGATTTTATCATAGAGTACTACACAAACTTCAAGTGATTAATTACTTGGCCATTAACTTCATTAAGAAAGCATTGTCAAAATAATTTTCAAGTAACATTTCTTCAATACATAGTGTAAATTTACTTTGTACAAAGTCAAGATAATTATAAAATAACTCTGAATAAAGGAACAGTCAACAATCTCAATTTGTGAATTGTACATTAGATTTTGACATGAATTATGGTGTTTGGTAAATCAGGTGGCCTTGCTTGTATTGTTCAGTGATGGGTAAAAAAATATCAATGAATGGGTGACTACACAAATGTGTGGAGTGCATGGTAAAGCTGCATCAGCACCACAAAGTGAACAGGCAGGCAAGAGCGGCGGTCATTGAGCACTGGGTCAAAGGTCAGCCATGACAAGGAGTTGTAGTTCTCTAGTACGTACCTAAGTGGAAAAGAACACAAAACGTTTTGGTCCTGTTAGTTTAATTCATGAATAAGGGAAGAGAGGCTTTATAGTATGTGGTTGAATTCAATTTCCAAAGTACCGGTACATGATAATTTAGATCTTAATACAGGTCACCTCTTGGTAACTCGTACTTGAGTTATGAAAATTTTATTTAATTAAGGATAGATAAAACTGTGTCTAAAGAATAAAAATTGGTCAAGAAAAATGATACCGTATCATTCTAAAATTATGCACCACTTTTGCAACTGAAACCTACAGTTTCAATTGTGTAACCTACAGTTTCAATTGTGTAACCTACAGTTTCAATTGTGTAAACTTCTGTGATTTAAGCTATCTTAAATTCATGTTTAAATATCTCAACAGTTTAACTGAATTATCCAAGTCAGAGTTATCAAGGTACAAGTTATGAGAGTTGACTGCAGAAAACAATTTGATCTCATAAAAATGTTGATATATTTTCCTAAAGTAAAACCAAAACTTTTAAGAGAAACTAAGTTTGTTTTTGAGCCTAGAGAACACATAAGGAGTTTTATGATCTAGTTCTTGAGAATGTTTGTAATGTCATGATTTGTGAGTTGTGCTGGTAGTCTTCTAAAGCGATTGGCAAAAGGGCAAGAAAAATGCAAACATGCAAAGCGTATAAATCGTTTGTCACCACAGGACAAAAGACAGTGCGTAGAGAGGGTAGTGAGCTCTTCTATTGTTAGTTCTGGTAGTGTCGTATTGATAATTGGTGATATTAGTGTTATAGGTGCTCGAGTTCTTAGATTTTTAGTGTTAATCAAACTTAGAAATGAAACTGCAGAATCTGCCAAATGTGAATAAAGAAGATACATATTCTGTTTAAGAGAAGACTTGTTAAGCGTTGTACACCCTTTGATGTGAGCTTGATCTGCCTGCCAGTAGACAAACTGGGGCAGTTTGCAGCAATGGGCATAAATGAATAATCACTGCCTTGAGGATAGAAAACAGTGACAAAAATTTGGTTGGTGGTGGAATTGTGTATTCATGGGCAGAGAAAAATAAATGTGTTGGTGCCTCCATAATCTGATGTAAAGTGCAATCTATAATAATGTGATGGCTTTCAAGCTCACCACACTAACAAATAACATTAGATATGATAATAATTATATACCTGAGCACATCACATGTCATATGTGAGTCTAGGGCGTGAGGCTTGCTTCTGTTGTCAGATTTGTGGAGAAGTTCATCATGACGAGATGATTCATGAATATGAAGCGCTGACTGGAGACAAAAATTATAAACCAATCAGGTTAAGAAGGGAACCATTTCTTTTAAGAGGCAACTTTAAATATTAAAAGATATCAACAATGGTTAGAGGCATACTAATTTTTCGTTATTTCGTTTCATTCAACATCCTCTGAGAAACTGTAAAAGTAAAGAAAGCTTACTGTATAGATTATTTTCTTTTACATGAGAATTTAATATTTATCTGCCTTGATTTTGGTGCACATTTCCAAATCAATAACAATAACATGTTATTTAATCACATTGTGATATT
The DNA here is from genome assembly GCA_964033795.1 of Lymnaea stagnalis. NCBI lineage: Eukaryota > Metazoa > Mollusca > Gastropoda > Lymnaeidae > Lymnaea > Lymnaea stagnalis. Next base: position 246,709 of record CAXITT010000772.1, read on the forward strand.
AAAACTCAGTTTATTTTTAAACTATGAGAATGAGTAATTAAAATTTTGGTATTAATTTTCTCAAGTGTTCAGTATTAGTTTAATAAATAGACATTTCTGGCAATCGATCAACTCACTTTGAACACATGTGGGCTGACAAACTCATTTTCTGGACAGGCTGACCAGAACCACTTAGGTAGAGGACCTGGAGGAGCTGTTGATATGTAATAGCCCATAGCTAATGGTTGCTGCAGTAAGTTGAAGTCATCCTGCGGGTCAGATTGGTTCTCTGCCATGCTCTGTATGGACAAACATCAATACTTTAGTTTATCAAACAAAATATAATCTACTCAATCAAGAGTGAAAGGGTCAGGTAAGCCCATCTCTCACTACAGTGATGAATAGTGTAAGACCTCCTTTGTGTCGCTCTGGGTCCTCACTCAGTCAGGAAAATGGGCATTCTAGTTTGGAAATTTTTCGGCTAGTCTGTAATTTTTAAATTTGATAAAATAAAAAATAATTTTGGATTTCATGAAAATTGATGTTAATCGTCAATCTCGTCTATTTTTTAGCCTGTCTTATCAAGAGGACTTTGCCAGAATGCTAGAAGTTTCCCCATAACTGCACATGCATTTTAAACTCTACAAACTACAAGTTTCGAAAATGAAATTTTGTACTGTACGGCTTTGATAGACCAGAAATATTTGTTTTCTGTTCAGCTCACCAATCAAGAGATGTTTGGATAAGTAAAGTGTAACATATAGTACGATTAAAAATTAGATTCAAATAGTTATTTGAGGTAACCATTATTAATAGAAAAGTATGCATCCATTCGCTGTCTAAAATATGACTAAGCTTAGTGTAATTTGTTGTCTTATTAATAAGTTGATTATTTAAGTTTTATTGTAGGCGAAATTTGACAATACTACCACTATGCGTAATTCCAATGAGCAATTCCATAATAAGTAATAGCAGAAGCTTTTGGTATTAGTCATAGTTCTACCCCATGACCAAAGTAGAGAAATTTTTAAATGTAGTACTTTATTTATAACAGAAATCATCAACATGTATTTTTAATTAGAGCTATTCAGCCTTTAACCTTTAATTTCATTTGAATTTAATTATGGAATATGCCTTCTAAATAGGCCAATACGATCAAGTTGTTTTGTGATATTATTTTTGCATAGCGTAGTTTACGGCTGACTTCGGAACTTCCTTTAAAAGTAATTTAGACTAGTTGATAAACTTATTCAGTGAGCACAACTGTTTATGAAAGTATATTGTTAGTCTTTATTTAAAGTTACACTCCTGGGCATACTTTACGATATTATTACCATTGTTCATAAACACAGTGGCCCCCGCAACTCTGAAGACCAAAAGAAGGGTTGGGGTGGTTTGTTCGGCTATCAGTTTCCTTGCATAGAATATTTGAAAAGACAGTCAAGGGCATAATGTTTAAAAACTTCATTCATCTGATGAAACTTCATCTTTCTAGTTCAACTTCAGCTTTATCACCTATCACTTTTGCAACTTCTCAGTCAAGCTCCCAATTAATATGTCCAAATAAGAAACCCTAATTGGAGAGATTTTATAGATACTGAAGTATTTTTTACTCAAACTATCCATTTTCATCGCAAGAAGAAAAGATGAACTCCATATAAGCAAAGATGCTTTCGATTTGTGGTAGTTATACTCATGTTCTACAATGCCCTGAAGAAGAAATTACAAAAGTTGCCCATGCACTTTAAAAGTAAACATAAACAAATTTTAAAGTCTACGCGAAGTATATTGAAAAATTGCAACTGTTAGGAAATTTAATAAATATTTACATTTATTCATTTAGGTACCCGGTATACACCTTTATTGCTTAATTTTGTTTTGTTCATTTTGTTGCATTTCTTTGTTTTTTAAAAATTAATTTTACAATTTCATGCTTGTTTTCATATTATCAACAAAAAAAAACAGTGTCGCGTTAGTCAGGATTTTTTTGTTTTTAGTTGGGAAAAAGAAGGGAATTTTGTTTTTAAAAGAGTGGGAACCCTGGTCATTACATTTCTTGGGTACAGGTGCTATGGTCAACGCTCAATCAAGAAATCCACATTGGCATCAGACTATTGAAATTAGTTATGTACTATTCACCTCCCTGACCAAGTTGCCATCCTTGACACAATTTACCCTTTCTGATCAAATTTGCCCTTTCTCAAGTGTCGGATTACAAAGACATTATATTATATGTATATTTTAAATATTTAAGAAGTTTCCCCTCAAGTTCCATTGTGCAAGACCAATACAAACTCCCCCAAACATAATTAGACTGTTGAATACCACATTTTGAAGTCATTTTGATGCATATTTGAGCCCTATTGAAAAAGTTTTAATAAAGATTTCCAACTCACAGCTGATGGGCCGCCATGGATACGTGAATTCTGCCTCTGTGTACTGATGCCAGGTGATCCTGGTGGTGAATTGGCAGAGCCATCGAAGTTCTCACCAAAGATGTCAAAGAGGCCAATGTCTTCTCCCATTTGGTGTATATCTGAAAAGACGTCGTCCAACTCAAAGTGTGATGTCAAGTCATTCTGGGGATCTTGCTGGAGTGGGTTGGCATTGACCTGTGGCAAGTGAAAACATACAAGTCAACTTTATTAATGATAGATTATACATACAACAATGAATAAAGGAGTGATAATTAATGGTGCTAGTTAAACACTTAAAAGTTTAAATGTATTAAAATATGGCTGATTTATTGATGAATCTGAAGTTCTTTTTAACTCCTAGCAATAAGACATGGCTTAAGATGGATTTATAATTCACTTCTAGATGAGCAAAAATCAGTTATTATGTTTATATTTGGGAAATAAATGTGATTTCCTGGGACTTTGGGCATCCTTGAAACAATTATAGAGCTAATCAAATGTAAAGGTTTATGAAATAAATTGATCGTGGGCCCTTAAGATATAGAAGAAGAAGAAGAAGTAATTCTAAAATGAACATTTAAAAGCTGGTATGGTTCCATTATGTTTACCTGGGCTGTGGCTGATGTAGGGAAGACAAGGATGTGTGTAACACTTGCATCACGAGGTGTCTGAAGTGGAATACTACTGCTTTGTTTCTCTTCTTGTTTCATGGCATCAGCAACAACCTGACAAAATAATAAGGAAATACTCATGCAAAAGTCTTGTTAAAGAGTGCTTTAAATGCTTAAGTAGGAAACAGTTTAAAACAGTGCCTCTCAAACATTTCAGTTCGATTAACAACAGGAATATATATTTTTTATAATCATATATTTTTCACCTGTAGCGGACAGGCAACTAAATAAGTCATGGACTGGGTTCCAGTCTGCAGGCTACCATTTTGAGTATATCTGATTTTTAAGACAATGTATTAGAAACTTTTTTTTTAATACCAATTTAATCTTCTAAAAATTAAATTATAAGCATGTGGTTTTCTTACTTGGAAACTAGGGTGAGTCTCAATGGAAGTAAGGCAAACGCTAAGTACACAGGGAACCTCTGAAGGCCCCATCACAGAACACTGACCACACATATCCTTCAGGCGACGAGATGCACTGTGCAAGTTCTTTTTACTCAGAAGACCTGACCAACCTGGGAAGGGTAAGAAACATTTTAAAATACAACTCTTCTGAAAATCAAATCTGAGATAACTGTAATCTGATGCTTATATGTAAAACCCTTATTTCAAACCTCGCTGTTCCTTTATTTACATTTATCTGTCTAAAAAGAATGATTGAATTCGCTATTTTCTTCCATAGCTTTTTAAATTCGACTACATGAAATATAGATTACCCCGGTATTGAAAATTCGACTACTCACCTTTCAACTCTCCGTGGCCCATGCGACCGAATCTTCCAATGACCAGACGCGTAGGGTAGCAGGTAAGGGATACCACTCCCAAAATAAAGTCCCATAATTTCTGTAAGCCTGGTCTTCTTGCTGATGCTTTCTTTCTACGGTTGCTAATTAAGACAGATGGAGACATAGTAGAAGAGCATTTCACCCTCTATACAAGTTGAGGACACTTTGAAAGAACCCTCAGTTCTATCAAGTAATTTATTTATAACTAATTTAGATATGAAGCAAGTATTTAAAATAATACAATTCTAGTCCCTTTACACTACTTATAAATGAGTTTATTTATCTTAATCAAAAGCTAGATATATTTATACAAATGAACAACTTATGTAAACTAACCGATTGGGAATTTCAATATTGATTGTACAGTGTTCCATGAGTTCTCCTTTCTCATCAGTGCACACCGCCAGTAACCAACGCTGGTCTTCAGATAGGCAGTAACCACAGAAGATGATGGTCTGCATGTCAGTCTTAGCTTCCATGATCTGATTCTGTCTGCTCTTGGTGGATGCAAGGATAAAGGGTGGGCTGTACAACTTGAAGCTTTCAGGCTGTTGGAAACAAAGGAAATATTTCCATTGAAAGGAAATTTAAGATACAAAAATCTTAAGATTTAATTTATATGTAAAACATCCCAATGACCGCACTTATTTATTATTAAATAAGTTACTTCAACACAAAGTTAGCTAAAAATATCATTTATATTGTTATAGTTATAGCCTGTGTGTTGCCCTATTTTTATAAAACTTAAATGTAGAGTTATGTCAATCACTCCTATCCCCCTTTTTTTTTGCTTGATATTGACGACACCTTTTAAATGTGTATCAACTCCACCCCACCCTTGATTGGGAAAGGTTGGTAACGTTCTATTTGCTCTGAAGAATGCAATCAGGTGACACAATTTTCTAGAATTTCTGTTCTAAAGGGTTTTAACTTACTCCTTATATATATTTTTCCTGGACATTTACAAGATTTTATTTTCTTATAAGAATTCCTTTCTGTCTGTATGTAAATTAATATTTGTATCTTTGGAGGATTATACTTATTCACTTGCTTTGATGTAAGTTGATTAAATTTTTATTTCTGTCAATATTTGTATCTTAACTGATTAGCTAACAGATTGAAGAACCCCCTGTGGCAGAATTAAATCTAGGTCACATTTTCCCATTTTAGGTGTATGTACAAATTCAGCTGCAGTTTTCTTAATTATAAACATATTCTAATGATTAGAAACCATTTGGTAGGTACTGGTAAATGAATAGTCTTTAAGATAAACTTAAAATATGTTGTAAAATTAAGTTTTGTTGGGAAATTATTAATTGTTGAATTAGTATTTACAACAGAAAAACAATAAAAAATATATAAATGTGCCAACTTACGTATAAATCTTAAATTCCCAAATCATTGAAAGCCTTTTATTTGGTGGTTTCCAAATAGTATATCCAATAATAAGAAAAATTCACCAAAGAATACAAGACAATGAATAATATTTACACTTCCAATTATTTATATGTAACCATGTCACTTGTTGCCAAGGTAAACTATTACAATTTTTTAAATAGCTTGGAAATTAAATAAAATATATTAACAGCTCGTTTTTTAAAACATTCTGCCGATAGCATATGGTTCGAATATAAACATCCTGTCGGTAAATTAAAATCTCGAAGCAAAACCGGAACGGAATAATATAAATATTTGACTTGATTTACAACAATACAAAGATTGGCGCGGCTCGTGGCCGTAACGAAAGAAACACCCAGCCACTCCCATCTGCTCATGGTAGTTAATCAGTTCCGAGGATTATACTTTTTCCACTTGTGATGTAAGTTGATTTAGTTTTTATTTCTGTCTATTTGATTTTTATATGTGTTATATAAATTTAATAGTACAATCAAATGGAATATTGTTAGTATCACTAGCTGAATTGCCCAATTATTTCACACCATTGGATCACTGATGTTTGTAATAAAACCCAAAATAATGATCTCCCTTTCCTACATCCTAAAAGTTGTGTTTCCTGTAATATCAAGAGTGAACACCACAGAATTCTTGCATAAAAAAGATTTAAAGGTATTTGACATTAATAAAAATAATGTAAGCCATAAATTAAATCCAAACATCTTGGAAAATATGTAATACTGACTTACCCCTTTGCGTTTCAGATACTGTTCTGCAGCTGCTGCTGGTCCAAACCCTGTCAGAGACCGTCCCATAATACTGTGGCCAAGGTTCCATTTGCATGATGTAAACACAGAAAATGCAACCGACTTGAGGGTCTGTAATTTATTAGCACTGTCCTTATGTTCCAGTATGGTACGAAGAGGAACCAACTGAAGAAAAGTAACATTGAAATTATAGCGAGATAGGAACATTTATTTTAATTAATGATGCTTACAACATACCACTGATATTTTAAACATAATTATTTAATATAATTCTAGATTTATTCTGTTATCTGTAACAGATCACAGCTATTTATGTGCAGAAAAAATATTTTTAATCCCGCATCAAGTTGGCTTCTGTTTTCTCACTTGCTAAGGT
>CAXITT010000772.1:258100-273455 GCA_964033795.1 Lymnaea stagnalis
CTCGCATTCGGCCATATGGTTCCAGGAATTGCTTGTCCTGGAGAACACAATAAATCATGGTCAATACTGGTACAAGAAACCATAAGTTTGGTAATCAGCCTCAAAATAGAGAATAAGTACTGTCAGTAATTTGTTTAATAAATGTGTTACATACCAAATCTTCAGTAAGATGAAATTTGTGGAAATTTTCTAAACATGGCTGCGCTGCCATAAAACATAAGTTATACCTTGAATTGTCTTCCTATTTGGATCCAATTAATTTGAAACATTTAACGACATATATATTTGTAGATCAACCAAATTTAGAAAGAATAAAAATTCCCTAGATGTTAATATTTGTATAAAATTTCAGCTCTGCAGACACCCTCCCCCCCTCCAAAATATCCATTTTTTGTTTGTGTACATGCCAGTTGATGTATTACATGCCAACTTATATTGTGTACAAGCCAGCTGATGTTGTATTACATGCCAGGTGATATTGTCAATTTTAATAACAGAGTGGTCAAATCAAAGTAGAGAACATTTATGTTTCAGCTACATACCCAGAAACGTATACTGTATGGAGATACTGTCAACCAGTCCCTGTCATGTCCCACTAAGAAATGAGGTATGGGTTGAGGCTCATGATTTTCTTCCGTGCCTGCAAGTTTAATTCAACATTTTAATGATATCCAAGTTGCAATTTAATTATTAGAATTTTTAAAATTTTGCTTAAATTAAAGTTGTATTTTGCAATTTTAATCAAGTAAATGGACATTTATGGTAGAAATTTCTCCATCATTATCTTTATATAAAATGATCTAACTTCATAAAATACCTCGACCAGCAAGATCATGGAAATCTTTCCAGCTAATAGGTCCTTGCAGGGTGTAGGTGTTTTCCCAGAGCCTGGTGACGCGTTTGTTTTGGATAGCATTTTGCAGGATGGGGTGAAGGGACTTTAGACACTGTATTGTTTCTTGTGTATTGCTAGGTACACAGCCAGGTCCTGGAACAACAACAAAAAAGTCTCATTCACATAACCAGAGTTGAAAAAAAGGTCAACAGCAACCAAAAATAATGTTATCAATGAAACATATTTTTTTATTCTTTAACAAAATTCTTGACAAATAAGCTCATCAATTCTTAATTTTTAAAAATTCTTTTATAATTAAAAATTAGCACTGCGATAAAATGTTGTAACGCTGAAAATGTTTGATACCTCTGAGATAAGGCCACTTGTGCAAACAATTAGCCTTCAGATAGAGGTCATCGTATCTGCCAGATAAGCAGTGATCCATGGCTTGGCGTGCCACATCTAGGGCTTGACTAACAACGTCATTGGCATCTAAGGAAGCAAAAAAAAATTTAAAATAAACACAAATATTAGCACATATTATGAGGATGTAAATAATAAAAAACTCAGGAAAACTGGTAATGAATGCATTTTTTAATGGTGCATTTTCAACAAAACCAACCAAAAAAAAAAGAAATTACCTCTAATCTGTAAAGCATCAACTGTACAAGGCTGGTGAGACAAATCTGTTGACATTTGTAGAAGGTTGATGTGGTGGCTGCCTATACACGATGGGAATGGGGAAGCGTACTGCCCAAGTAAATGGTTCATCACCTGTGGGTAAAAGACATGAATTACAGAAAGCTAGTTCACATAATACAGTTTAAGAGTATTATTTTACTTATTTTAACTCTTTCTCTCCGGAAAAAAAAAAAAAGTTATGATGGTTTAGAGATCACATAGTAGTGGGTAATGAATATGCAAATTAGATAATTCCGTCAGAACATTGAAATTAATTTGGGAGACAAAGTGTTAAATTAGTATAAAGATAAAACAAACAAGGGGATATTTTAATTCAGATTAAGTTATGAACTTTACCTGCAAATTTATGCTTTCAAGGATAAGACATTCCATTATACGACACATGTTGCTATAACAAAGACAAAGTATTTAAAACATAATAAATCTATGTTTGTTTTGGAAACTGTGGCTACATAGGTAACAAACCTGAGGAGTTATGTCCTCTGACTTGGCTGACCCATCAACATTACTTTTAGGAAGTTCTATCTGCACCAATGAAGGCTTCCGATGGTCATAGTGGTCATGTCGGAGGCCAGTTATTTCATATTCATCTTCGTAGAAAAGACCAGAATTATATCCGAACCGGCGGTTGACAGCTGCACTGAATGCACAGCTGCACTTTAAACCTGATGATGATCCTTTGCTTGTGTCCGGTAAGTAAACACTAACATCACTGCCTGCAATGGTAAAATAAACATACGAATGGAATCCCTTATGCATCAAAACGTCATGGGAACAAGTTTAAAAACAAATTTTAAATGTTAAATTTATGATACATGTCTTTAAAGACATGGTAAAAGTAATTCCAGAAGGTTTTAGCCTAAAAAGGCATTCAAGTTTCAGAGAAAACACAAAAATAAGTATGGTTTGCTTACCATTGATATCAGCATTACAAACACAGATGGTACAACTGTCAAAATTGTGATCTTTGAAGAGGTTCAATATAGAGTCACATAACAAGACATTTAATAACAAACTATTTGCCTGTGGATATAAATTATGTAACAATTAACAGAATTCATTCATTTTTAAATACAGATATATTCATCAAAACAAAAGAATAATAATTTTCAAATCCCATCTCTCACATTCAAGATATGCAAAAAATGAAAAAAGCTAACAATGTTTCATTCATTCAAGTTGTAATTAAATGAACTAGTTACCTCTGGCAATTGGCTGTTAGTGCCATGATTATCAATGGAATTGTTTGTTTTATTGAGGTAAGATGAAGAGTTTGAGGCAGGGGAGGTCAGCTCATAGCTCAGGGGAGTTCGCTGCTGACTATTGCTGTAAATTGCTGGACTAGCATCAATGCCCGCACCAGATCCAACAGTTCGTATAGATGAAATGTTTTCAACACTAGGCAAGTTGACATAATGCCTGGAAATAATTTTTAGAAATTAGAGAACTGAAATGAGTAATATGGCAATAAAAATATAGATGGATGTTCATAATCAATGTTTTTAATGCCAATGTTTTAAAACATGTTAAAATCGATTCTGATGAAAAGATTATATGCTATTCTTTCATGAGCTATTATTCTCACAGAGATTTTAAATGCTTTACTCTACATAGCAGCTTGGGTATGTTAATGTGTTGCAAGCTTACCTTGTTAAATTTTAAGTTTTAGTGCATATCAAGTTCAAATGTAGCTTTAAACAAGTACTTTCTCTTTCCACAGCAGGAAAAGTATGAAGAAATATTTTATTTTTTACTCTGAAGCAGTTGTGATAGATGATTCAGTAAAGAAAACACTTACGTTCTCTGGGAATGCTGCGAGTCTGTAAGAGGCATGGGGAAGCTCCAACTACATTTATATTCTGGTATGCTGGGTAATGGAGAAGAGCGACCACTAGGCAGATCTACTGCTGAGTATTTAGTGGCACCAATAGTCTCCGCAACTACAGGTGGGACAAACACATCACACTGGGAAAGAAATGAAGTGGTTCAGAGAATAAAAGGTTTAATTCCCCAAATGAAAAACCTAATTGGTTATGTATTTGGTTGGAAAGCTAATAAAATATGTGAGCGATATAACATTTAATGAAAAACACTGTTTTTTAAGTGTAATAATCAAAACTTTTAACAATTTTTTTTTTGGTAAAAAATATTTTAATTTTGAAAATATATATTCCTTGTAAGATTAACAAAATTTATGGACAAAAGTTTTGAATCCTGTAGTTTTGAAATTTATTTTGAAATTTATCATTTTAAAGTTACCCAATGTTATAAATACATTTTAAAAAAGAAATCATTTAAAGAAAGCAAGGTATTTTCTAAATTCATAGCATAAATACAGACTCAAAATACATTTTTAGAGAAATGAGATAATTAATTCTAATAGCATATGTTTTAAAATAAATATTGCTAACATAAATTGACAGAAATGAAGACTAGTACCATACTGTTTTGAAATCTATTTCGGTTTTTACACAACACAATTAGTTATTGCAGATAAAAAACCCAACACAACAACTCACTTTTATATTGGCAATTGGATCAACCAGTAGAGGCACAGAGTTCTCCATGGAACTGTGAAACGCCACCATGGAACCTGTTGTGAGGATGCCCTCGTTGGTTACATCTGTCATGGTCTCTGGAGAATGAGATTTGTTCGTTTCGTGCGAAGGTGGTGTTGGATACATGCGTCCGAGGTCTAAAGGAGCTGAAACATAAATATTTAAAACTGTCTTAAGAAAACGGGAGCTTTAAATAAATGAATTCTGCATAGCTCAAACTAACTGAAACTGACACTATTCACGGTTTTATTAAATACAGAAATTATATTTTCAATCTAGCTGCCGTTTTGAAAAAATGCTTTCGATTCTTTGAAAAAAGGTATTTAAGAATCAAATTATAATAGACCATAAATTATTTCAGAAAATCTTTGTGAATCAGTTGTTTTAAGGTCAAAGATATCTAAGGACATACGGATAATGCCAAGAGAACCATTTGGTATCCTCAAGGGCTTCAGATCATCTGTTGATTTACTGCCTAGCCCTGAGTCATGAGCCTGAAACAACAAGATATTGATAGTTAAAATGTGCAGGTTGTATATGATGCCATTTGTCAAGATCTAGATAAGCATTTTAGTAAAATGCCATTTGTGTAAATAAAACAATATATGTTTAGCTTTAATAATGATTTGACAAAATACAAACATAGACGTTTCAGCAAAAACCTTATTCAGTACAAAAACCCCTCAACAAACAGATTCATATAATTTTAAATGAAATCGACATATATCCTACCTAAATAAAAAGAGAAAAGAATAAGTGTGGGAGCAAAACCTTGACAAAGTTCAGAAGAATGGAGAGAGGGAGTGAGTGGAAGTAAAATTTAAAAACCTAACAGGAAAAAGAAATGACAGCTATTTAAAATTGTAGATTTGGTTTATACCACATGGAGTCAATGTACCAAATCTTGTTATTAATCTATTTTCCATATAAATTCTATCCCCTGTATTACTTGCAAACAATATACCACTAACTGCAATGTCTAAAATTCCATTATGGTTAGCACAATCAAAATGTTTTGAAACTGGACAAAGTGTTCTCTAAAATGTTCTCCAAAATGACAAACAGTCTCTCCTACATAAATTTACAGCCCTTTTTTTTTTTTTTTTTTTTTATACAAAGGATGGTGTAAATCACGCTGTGACTTGTGCAGGTAGAGCCATCTTTGATTCTGAATATTTTGGAGGGCAAGTGATCTTGTCAACTTCAATCATGTAAGGACATATGTTACAGAAGCTACTGTTACAACTTTTGGTGACTATATGTGTTTTAATAACAGGGAGGTGGCTCTTAACAAGCATGCCCCTAAGGCTCTTGTCCTGCTGAAAAGCAAAAAGAGGTTTTCGAGGTTTTCAAATTGGTGACAGGGTTTCCATAAGGATGGACCGGTTTTTGAGAACCACAAAACGAGCGTTAAGGTTATGGGTTAAGGTTATTGCAGTCCAATACTCTATTAGTAAAAGAAATAAATATTATATTCAATCTGTTATTTCTTATCAATGTGTTATTATGATTTTTTTTTTTTTGATAAAATGATTTCAAATTTTTTAATATATTAGAATTTTGTTTGGTTATTTGAGTGAAGCATGTATGTGCAACTGTGGAATATTTTGTTGCTATGATGCTTTAAATAGTTAAATTATTCTTAGAAAAAAAAAAAAAGGATTCAAACTTACAACACCATCATCATCTTCTTCTGATGAATCTGACTGAAATATCTGTAGGAGATCCTGGTCAGCNAAAAAAAAAAATACAAAAAAAAAAAAAATTAAAAAAAAAAAAAAATAAAAAAAAAATTAAAAAAAAAAAAAACAAAAAAAAAAAAACACCAATATTTTAATTACCAGAAAAATATTATTTATATCAAAAAATCAAAATAATGAGATTGAAAATGACATTTCAATAAAGTTAATTTTAAAATTTATTATATAAAAAAAAAAAAAAATTAATATTCTGAAAATACATGAAATATAAGTAGAAAAATTGTGTTCACCTTGCTCACCGCTTGCTACTTCCTCTTTTACAGCAATGTCCATGGTACCCTGACGTGATGAAGGCCGTGAATCATCATCCTATGATTAAAATAACATTTAATTTTTTTTTAAAAAATGGATAAAAGCATTGTACATTCTTAACTTTATGCAAGATGGATATTTGTGTTACATAAACTAAGAATATTAAACAGATATTTTTATGTTACCATTTTCCCTAAGGGTGAAGGTCTTGCCATACTATCATCTCTACTTGGCCTTGATCGTGTTGTCAAAGTTTTGGGGTCTTTGGATGCTTCATCTGAAAACTCGTATGGGTCAGGATCTGGCTGAGATGGGCTCTGTACCATTGGAAGTGCCCGAGAGTGAGATGCAAAACTTGAAGAGGGAGCTATTAGATCCCCAGATAAGCTATCACCAAGGGACTCATATCTGCCTCTTTTTAGAGGTAAGTCAATCCTAAGGAAGTGATACATTACAATTAGTGTGTTTACTATGTTTGGAGTTTAAAATTCAAAGCATCAGTTATTTTAACTAATTTTTTTTCCTTCACTCTTAACACAGTTTATGCAAAGTCTCATTGTCTATCTTAAGATGTAAAAAAAAAGTCCCAAAATAAAATAAAAATTCTTAAATAACACACACAAAAAAGCAACATAATTTGAATTTAACATTCAAATACATCTTAACGGTTATCAAAACTTATTATTTGACAAAATCAATATTACTGTTCATATTCAGTATCATGAAGAATGTCAGCTCTATCAAACAATGAGCAATGTTGAATTAAAAGAAGTAGAAAAAAAAAAAATCAATCTCTCATAAGTTGTTAAAAAAAAAAATGCTCACCACATGTTAAGTGAATCAAAATTATAAAGAGTGTCCATGCCTTGCTCTGTATCACTATCAGAACCTTTGGTGGGTAAACTTGGACGTTTTAAATTTGTATCAAATCTCTCATGCTGCTTGTCTACATTGGATCTCTGCTGGTGCGAGTGCACCCAGTGACTGATACTTTCAGTTTTTGAGGTTACAGAAATCCAAGAAAATTGCTGCTGGTCTCCAGACACAGAGACCGATGAGGGAGCAGGGCCACTTTTAGCTGCTGTCAAAAGGTTGGCATCATCCAGGATGGGTTTGCTTGCCGTGTCCCCTGAACTGTTCACAATGTTATTTGCACTATTTACACTACCATTTAATAGATTATTACCATTATTCGTCAATGCCACAGATAAATTGTTATTGCTGCCAACTAACCCAGAAGTACAGAGCAGATTGTTGCCCATGTTATTGCTGCCTGTTGCAACTGCTCCAACACAGTTGTTGACAATGCCGTTAGCAACAGTTGAAGCCACCATATGATTGGGGTCAGTAAGTGGACCACCACCACCTGCTACCCCACCACCTACAGGTCTCCCACTACTAGCATCAGTTAAAAATTTGCTGGGTGGATGAGGGCTTAGTGTGGGCATGGTAGGGTCCATGGATGATGATGCCAGGGGTAGCGGCTCGTCCAGGGGTGATGGCGCCGAGTTAGGAGTGTCCATGGGAACGACATTGTCATGCATAGGGGTGCTACTCCGACCCTGTGGTGTGGTGTTGCTACTGCTACTACTTGCAATTGTTGTAGTGCCAGTAGCAGAGAAAGCAGGATTGGGCTGGTGCATGGTTTGGGTCATCATCTGCTCCACATCAAACTGAAGTAGGTCATCCACCTGGTGTCCCCGGCGATGAAATGGCACAGGATTTCGACTGAGCCTACTTAGTTGGCGGTCCAACTTTTCGTTTTTGTCCCCTTTGCTGTGCTTTCCCCCAAGTGCACCTTTGCCTTGTGCTTTTTTGCGGTGTCTATGAAAATTAAAAAATATTGTCAAGGGTAATGAAATGTTAAATAGAATTTAAAAACAACTGTTTATTTAGATTTAAATGAGAGGTCAGCATTGTACAAAAATACATTGATGCAACTAATGCAAAAAAATACATAAAAATAATCTATTAAAATAAAAACCTAAACTTTGAATGGTGTTTCATTGGATCTATTAAATAAAAATTATGTCACAAAGAATTTAAAAAAAGACATCTTTTGAGGTAATAGCCTAAATAGAGAAAAATGCAACTACTAGATTTCTCACCTAACACAGTTACAGTTGACTTTACTGGCAGGATCTGTGTAATTCCACACACCAACATGAGGTTGTTGTTGATGGGCCTGCTCGTCTGTGCTCATCACTTCAGATAATCTTAAGAGAGAAATGTAGAGTTTTTAAGTCCAATGTTGAGGGAATAAAAAGATCAGACTGAGATTTCAAAATATACTAACTAGAAAGGGGATATAATTCATTCAATCAAGAAATCATTTTTTAACAGATGTGCAATTTTAGGACTTAATTCATAAGTCATACACTCATAACTGACATAATAATTATGTGATATGAAATCCACAAAAAAAAATATCAGTTAAAAAAAACACAACAAACCAACTTACACAAAGATGACATTCATGATCTACACACCCTAACAGTTTTTGACAAGAAATAATTTCTAATGTTTTATAAATATCTGGAAAAACCTGAGACAAAAGTAAAAGCTAATCACACCTTTTATTTAGGGCAACATTTAAACATGCATCCTGTCGGACTCTCTCTGCCAAGTGGTACCCAAGAGCATCTGCCTTTGAGATGTTGATAAAAGGTAAATTGTCAGCTTGCCCAGGTATAGCCCCAATGAGAGGTGCAATCTTGATGCCGTGGTGGTCCATACCCATCCCTGGGTCACCAGGGGAAGCAGGGGGTGAAAACTGGGACATAGATCGTGCCAGTGACCTGTTGTGGCTGGGAAGAATTGAAGTTTGCATGGGCTGGAGTACACTGTTGCTGCCATGGACTTCCTCATTGTCACAGACCAACACATAACATGTGGGATATCTCATCCTAGTTCCACCTGGTTTAATAAATAAAATGGTGTTCACAAGACAATAGGAACTAACAGTGCAGGAATTTTAATTATGATTTTCATTATTAAATTAGTAATAATTCATGTCAGACAGAGATCTCAACTGAATATATCTTCAAACATTTTCTTCCATCTTTTTAAGTCCTACAGGATTAAATTTAATTTTTCTAATATATTAAGTTACATCTGAATTATTCTAGCAAAGTGAATTTCACTTACCAACAATAACTTCCACCATATTGGGCATTTTGTCTTCTTTACTGGCATCTTTGATGGGGTAGTAGTCAGCCCAGTCAGCAAACATCTTAGCTGTGGTGGGGTTATGGTCATTTTCAGAGTAGGTCACGCCAGTCAATATTCCACAGAGACCATGGGGTGCCAGGATAACTAAAATAAAAAAAAAACAAGCTAATTACAAATTTAATCAAACGTATCAACAGCTTAAGACCAGGTCTTCCTTCATTTTACTTTATAAATATTGATGACATGATGTGCTCAGACTTTCTCCCTGGCAACATAAAGGCAGATGGTTTTTAATGCAATGGTTAACAGCAATCTGAACATTTATTTTGTGCTGTGAGATCTACCACCACTAAAATGTTGAATGTTTTGAAGATTATGGCATTATGTGTAGCATCTTAGATGGTGCTGGTTGGGAAGAAAAGAACACTCAGTCAAGGGCCAACAGTAGGCACAATAGTTCAAAATTTTCAGACACCAACTCAAGATATGTAATATTCCCTAATCCTCACCCAAGCAATAGATGAGAATAGATATGAATAAAGTGTAGATCCATGATAAAAATTGCTAATAAACCAAGATTGTTTCTAATGAGTTGAATGGGCATAACCAAGAAATTACAATAAAATGTTCAGAGACAAAACAGAAGTATTTGAGATTGAAACCCTAAAACTTTTCAAAAAATGAAAACAACAAAATAACTTGTAATAAGACTTGACATTTAAGATGTGTACATTTAACTGAAATACAAAAATCTCAAAGAATGTCCCAAAGTAGAAGAGCTTACATCTAGCAATGAGATAAATGACATAAGCAGCAGAGGAGAGCTAACATCAGCCCTGGACACAAGGAAACCTGAACCAATGACTAAGAGACATGAAGTTGCCAAAAGAGTGATGCATTCTGGATCCTTAGGATGGGTTTGATTCTTCCAATAAAATAGAAGAACAAGTTACGTGAAAGCTTGGAATAGAAAGACAGGAAAATAAAAGAAGCACCTTTCCGCTAAAACCCTTCCTCAGCAGACAGAACAAAGGAAGAAATGACAAGAAACATAAAAGTGTTAAAAAAAGAGTGTTCGCCATGTTCATGTTATTGCGCCATGTTCATGTTATTGCCGCAAGTTTTTAAAAATAAATAAATTTAATAGTGACAAAACACAGTCATTAACATCTCAATAAGTAGGGAGGCCAATAAGCAGGGAGGCCACTGCCAAGTAAGAAATAAAATCCCGCGGCTAATCTTTAAAAGATCTGGAAACTATTTTCTGAAACAAAATAATGACCTTCCCTTCTTCTGACACTGTTTAGATAACTATACACGATGTATCATTAACGATTTTAAAAAATGTGTCTCTCTTAAGTAGGGAGGCCTATTAAATCAAGAATGATATTAAGTTGGGTGGGGGGGTTACCATCTCTAACGAGAAGTTCCCTTTATTTCTAAGCATGCCATAATTTCCAGAAGAATAAAACCGAGGGTTGTTATTGATTTTGTTGGCCCTCCTGTATGGACCTCGGAGTGAGGCCTCCTCCCGTCTGTCAGCGGCGCTAATGCCGTGGTCCCGTCCATTGGAAGAACGCTGTATAAACAATGAAACAACACAAGTGGAATGCCGTGCTTCGTGTTACGTGTGAACACAACAAAAGCCTGCACGACGGGAGCTTTCCATTAGTGTATTGTAGCGTTCAAAGTCAGTGTGAAACGGAGCAAGTAAAAAAAAAAAATTAATGTGACTACTTGTTTAGAGACATAATTACAACAGTAATAGAAATTGAATGACAATTAAAGTAAGAATGACAGAAACTGATAAGTGGAAACAACGCCGTCTGTGGTGGATTGTGTCAAACTTTCGGAGAGAAATTGTAAGAAAATTAGAAACGGTTACGTTTATTAAATGACTCCCGGACACGGGTTACTGATACTTTAAGATATATCTCTGATAGCTTCCATGTTCCTACCAAAAAGCCCTGTCAGCCAAGTGTTAGCATAGAATACACAATTGTAACGATCTTCCTCAACGTTATTAACATCATACAAGTAAGAAGCTTCCTTCTTTTCACATGAAAACTTCTGCATTAGGTACGTTTCCTGAGGGCAGTAGACTCACCGTTGTTTAGGGGTTACAAATCACAATATAAATCACAAACCCCAGTGCTATGATCTCGATATTACCACAGTTCAATAGCTACGTTGTCTATGGGGTATTTCAGTTACTTAACAAACCATTGATTCATGTCAAATATATCTTTATTAAATGAACAAAGAACCCCGAAATTCTAACACTCCATTATATAATTACTCCATCACTGCTATTCAAACCATAACATTCACGACGCCATTTGCCATACCCAAATACGTAACATAATACCAAGCACATAGAAACAGCTACATAAATACTCTAAACTCCAAACACGCGCGCCCAAAGCACGAACGAATAATTAACAACAGTGTATAGCACAGAATTAACAATGTATCTTACTCTCATCCGTATATTATGAACTCAGTTTAGGAGAGCTGAAAATAGCCTGAATTTTTCTTTAAAAGTTGGGGGGGGGGGGGGGGGGGTGTGGGGGTGGGTGTGTGTGTGTGAGAGAGAGAGAGAGAGAGAGAGAGTGGGGGAGAGAAAGAGAGAGCTATTTAAAAAAAAATATTTCACTGGAATTTGACTTCGGTGAAATCCGGGCATGTGACAGTGTCACAAAGTTATAAATATGAACTATTAATTTTGACTAAAATGTGATACAATTTAATTGAACACCTTACAAAGAGCGAGGATACATGTATTGAGGAGACGTGACCTCACAAAGGATGAGACCGCTTGTATTGTGGAGAACTGACCCTACAAAGAGTGAGACCGCCTGTCTAGTGGAGAAGTGAAATGAGAAAGTGCACGCACTGCTCCTACAGTGTTTTGGCGGAGCAAATCCGATAACTGCAGCGGCAGACGTCACTGGCGCTCACCAGTAAACCGTCTGGATGTGCATCTATCGGCTAGTATCACTTCATCAAGTTGAGCTCTTCAAGACAGGTCGGGTGACACAACTACTTGGGATTGAAGATAACCAGCCCAGCTTGTTTTCAAAACAGGTGGACTCGGCTATCACTACAACAGTTGTGGATGTAAGATTTCAAGTCGTTACAACCTTATCACCAATCACATAATATATACATATATATATGTATGCGATATGAACAAAATGATCCAGAGGCATAGCTAAAGGGGCAAAAAGGGGGAAAGATTAGAGGGGGCTGAGTTGCGAGGGAAGTGGAATTAATCTTGTCCCCGAACACTCTGAACTATGCCTCTGAACTGATCAGATAAAATAAAGATGGCACCAAAACCTAACATGATGCCATAACAAATTCGACATCAGTTTCCTCTAAGAAAACAAGAGACAACATAATCAATTTTTCTCATTATTGTAAATGTAAACGACAATCCCCTCCTGCAATTATCTGTAGCGTAATCCATATGCTTAACTTCTTTTCATCAAATTATAACTTGTGGTAGTCAAATGTTTACAATGTAAATACTTCATCGTACGCATCAAAATTCACTAGATAAAAGGTCAGTCCAAAACAATTCACTTGCAAAAGACATGTAGCAGTATTGCACATGATTGAAAGATGAGACAACGCTATTCAATCTTCATGGACTCCACGTTTACGAGACACGGGGAATCTCGGCGAAGGTGTACGGTTATGGGCGTCATGGGCAGGCCGCCCCCATGCCATGGGAAACATCTCTGTATTTGGCCGAAAATGCCAGCCCTCCATAAAGAAAAAAAAAAGTGCCATCAGGTGCGGACCATCAGATCCCCTCCGCAACTGCAACCATTGTATATGTCGGGCCTGCCACCGCGCATGTGCTTGATTTGTTTCAATGCACACGTAATATTGTCATTAAATATGAACAAGTACAAACTTGCCAAGGGTAAGTGACACGAAAGAATCATTGTTTAAGAGTCCAACAGCATAGAAAATAATGGCTACTACGTGGCACGCAGTTCCGGAATAAGACTCCCTAGACAGTCGACATTTTGCCCCCCCCCCCCAAAATATCGTAATGTCATAATAGCAGTGGCGTAGCTAGTGTGGCTGCGGCCCGGGGTGGGTCCTTTTACCCACCACCATTCATCGAAAAAATAGAGGTAGCTTGCCGAAAATGACAAAATTATAAATATCCCATTTTTTAAGTAGAAAAGAAACCTGCACAAGCCTCAGATGCCTTTAGGTTAATCCGGCACTGGTATCACGTGTTCATTAAACCCTGTGATTAGTCCGCCTCATGGAACAGTGTATCTAGGAAATCCATGATCAAGTCAGTATGAAAATACCGGTGGGTAATAATGGCAGTACATTTGGTATTTTTAAGCAAACACTAAGGCTTAGGACATGACATACAAACAACCCAAATGTCAATGAAGGAACACTTGAGTTGAAAGAAAACAGTAAAATATATCGTTGGATTGAATGGACGTTATATGAAATTCATGTATTTGATATTTAATTTCCTGAGTAAATCATTGTATGAGGCAACCACATGCATGGTCAAGGATCCTGCACGGGCCAAGAAAAGTGTACACTGATGGCTTCTTAGCATTTTCGCATCAATGATTCCAATCGCCAATATCCTTTTGTTACATCTGTGTACAATGCACCTGTATTACATCTAATAATATGCACAATAGACTTTTTATCAATAGATTCCTGTAACATTTAAAGTCACGGTATTCCAGACGCAATATCATCGGTGAATTCTATAAACAGATATAAGCGTTACGGACTGAGAAGTCTTATATAAAAAAACAAACCTCACTTTAGCTGGACGGAGATTAGATAACACCAGACAGCGTGCGACTGTATTAGAACAAGTGATAAACAACTGCTGTGAGCGAGAGCCACTGACCAATCAATAGACCGTCTACAAAACCGCCAGGTAAGTGACCATTGTATCGCGTTAATAAGCGCCAACGAACTAAAAGGTCGAGTCCTGAAATCACGGCCCACCCTCCTATCCATTCACGCATTCTTATAACTGGGTTAGAAACGACATGTTCTCCACGTCTTTAACATTGATTGACAACTTTAATGGCTTGCTACTAAACACAAGGAATGCGAGGTGGTTTGGGGGAAGAGGCTGTCAGTGCAACTAACCCAATCATTGACGGGGTTTGGTGAGGGGGGGGGAGGGAGAGAGAGAGGCTGTCAGCGTTTATAACCCCATCATTGACGAGGTGGGGGAAGAGGATGTGCTACTTAGCCAATCATTGAGTAGGGGGAAGAGGCTGCCAGTGCCACTATACAATCATGGTACAACACACATGGTTGGTGGGGGTGGGGGGTGGGGAGAGGTCGTCAGCAGTGGCGTAGCTATGTTTAGTGCCGCACAGTGCTGGTCAAGAATTTTGCCGCTCCTCTTCCACACACAAAAATCTACAGTTGGAAGAAAGTGCCACCACTCCATCTACAGCCCCCTTCCTACACCACTGTCAACACCTCATCATTGTACACTCCTGGCTGCCACTGTCACCACCTAATCATTGTATGCTACTGTCTGTCAGTGTCATTACCTACTTATTTTACATCACTGGCTGTCAGTGTCACCACCATATCATTGTACGCCACTTGTTGTCAGTGTCACCACCCTATCATTGTATGCCCCTGTCTGTCAGTGCCCCCCCCCCCTGACTGTACGCCACTGGCTGTCAAAGTCACCCCCTAATGATTGTACGCCACTGTCTGTCAGTGTCACCATCTAATCATTGTACGCCACTAGCTGTCACTGTCACCACCTAATCATTGTACGCCATTCGCCAAGCCATCATAAATCTCTTGTTCCCTTCGCATAACACATACATAACTTGACTAGCATGTGATAACAGCTGATGTCATTAGTAGCAACATAAAGGAACTGTGTCTCGCAGGTTCACATCGATAGATACTCGTTATTGGGGTGGGGGGGGGGTGGAGGGGTGGCGAGTTTGCGTTAAAGGAGAAGAAATGGTTTTGATTTAAACTTGATCTTGCTTTACAAATCAGTTTTTACAAAACGGCCAATAAGGGGGGAGACAAAA
>CAXITT010000772.1:273945-351297 GCA_964033795.1 Lymnaea stagnalis
GGGGGTGGGGTGGGGGGGGTGGAGGGGTGGCGAGTTTGCGTTAAAGGAGAAGAAATGGTTTTGATTTAAACTTGATCTTGCTTTACAAATCAGTTTTTACAAAACGGCCAATAAGGGGGGAGACAAAAAATTTCTTTAGCTAATCCCCACACCGCATTTCGCAAGGATAAGTACTGACGTCAACTAACAGATTTAGGGAAAACCACGAATAAGAGCATGTGCTCGGAGAATACCCGGGAATGAACGAGTCCCGAACAATGCGTGTTGTTTAAATATAAGAACATAAATGCTTGTAAAGCCATGCAGTGAGGTGACGACTCTTTACATTTCTAAACACAAATATGTCCCTCTCCCAACTATGAAAGATGAGGGGACATTGACATCATTTGTTATTGCTCTTATTTCCTCCAAATGGAGTTCAGATAAAATTTCGTGATTCAAATGGCAGGTAAGCAAAGTCCCGGCCGATAAAGTTGTCTCATCAATAAGGCAGGGGAGACTTGTGAAGTCTCACTAAATGTCAAAGAATGAATAAACTGTATGTTACGAAAAGCATAAACTATATCAACTAATACATGGATTATGGCAACTACTAGGTAAACGATGTTAAACACTACATGAACCACGTCAGACATGATGTTCTGCTTATAATTAGGCCAACCACTAAAGGAACCATGCCATACATGCAGTTTTCAGTATAAATTTGTTAACCACAATATTAACCGTGCCAGATCTGCAGTTTTGGTTTCCAATACAATTAATAAAGAATATGGAAGAAACTATTTGAAAATCAACAACTTAACGAACTCAGCCAAATCGTTATTATCAACTGTCTACTTTTAGAATTCGTGCTGAACACTCGTCCAATCACTGCATAACGATGTATCGACTGCACTCGCAGGTTCTCGTAGACAGACACTCACCAATCACTGCATCAAGATGTTTCGCCTGAGACTAGAAACTTAAATAGTGAAGAGATGTGAAACTAGTGCATAGACTAGAGCAGCGGTTCTCAACCTGTGGGTCGCGACCCCTTTGGGGTTCGCTTAAGGCCATCTGAAAACACATATCCTTACAGCTATGAAGTAGCAACGAAACTAATTGTGTGGCTGGGGGTCGCAACGACACGAGAAACTGTATTGAAGGGTCACGGCACTAGGAAGGTTGAGAACCACTGGACTAGAGACTAGTACAGAGATGTGAGACTAGTACAGAGATGTGAGACTAATACAGAGATGTGAGACTAGTAAAGAAATGAGAGACTCGTACATAAATGTGAGACTAGTACAGAGATGTGAGACTAGTTCAGAGATGTGAGACTAGTACAGAGATGTGAGACTTGTAAAGAAATGAGAGACTCGTACAGAAATGTGAGACTAGTACAGAGATGTGAGACTACTTCAGAGATGTGAGACTAGTACAGAGATGTGAGACTAGTACAGAGATGTGAGACTAGTAAAGAAATGAGAGACTCGTACAGAAATGTGAGACTAGTACAGAGATGTGAGACTAGTACAGAGATGTGAGACTAGTACAGAGATGTGAGACTAGTACAGAGATGTGAGACTAGTAAAGAAATGAGAGACTCGTACAGAGATGTGAGACTAGTACAGAGATGTGAGACTAGTACAGAGATGTGAGACTAGTAAAGAAATGAGAGACTCGTACAGAAATGTGAGACTAGTACAGAGATGTGAGACTAGTACAGAAATGTGAGACTAGTACAGAGATGTGAGACTAGTTCAGAGATGTGAGACTAGTACAGAGATCTGAGACTAGTACAGAGATCTGAGACTAGTACAGAGATGTGAGACTAGTAAAGAAATGAGAGACTAGTACAGAGATGTGAGACTAGTTCAGAGATGTGAGACTAGTTCAGAGATGTGAGACTAGTACAGAGATATTGGACGCCGCTTCCGGGTACAAGACTTGTCATAAATGACGTCACCGTCGTCACCAATGCTGTTATGATGGAGATAACGAACACATTAAAACTACGCTCTGTGCCAGCTACCTAGATTCTTATACGACTTGTTGTACAATGCAATGTTGTGTAATTTTAAAAAAAAAATTAAATGGTCATCAGTTTCTAATCCATTTTTAACACACACACACACCATGAACACGACAAAATAACGAAGCACACACAAGAATGTATTAAGTGATTAGAATCTGCATTAAAAACATGCAATTGATTGGTTGTAGTAAGCCAAGTGCGTGGAGTTTGTTATATTCACAAGCATTGGGACAGCCGGGCGATAGGAGAAAGGAGAGGATGGATTGAGTGTGAGAGAGAGAGAGAGAGAGAGAGAGAGAAACTGGGAATGAAATTCATCGCGCGCGCGGCGAGTGAGAGTTTGTTAATGCCGCTTTCAATCATGGGTAATCAAGGGTTATGGTCAAGACCAGTCACTTGAGTCGGACCATTGGTTTGTGTCACATGATAGTGTAATCAAAGAAAATAATATGTCCATGTTATAGTGATCTACCAACCTCTATAATTGTAATTGGCACGAAGTAGGTTGATCTTTAACATCAAACTCAATGAGCTAATTCCTCTATTCAGGCATCGGCGTAACCTTTACACAGAGGCTCTGCATAGATCGATTACACCAGACTTTAATGTCTCTTGACATGCGCCACTTCCATGTAGGACCCTCATTGTGTTTAATCTAAGAGAATCGATTTCTCGGGAAATGCTTTTCTCTTTCCCCTATGGATCAGTGGAAGTGTGGTCTTGGGCAATATGCTAATGAAAACATCAGTTTAGTAAAAAAAACTAAGATCAAATACGAGCGCATTACATTTTTGTGAGATCTGTTACGGCTCACCCGTCGTAAAATGGTAAGTAGCAAAGCTACCAGTGATGCAACCGGGGGTGGGGGGTCATGTCGAGAATTCAGGAACACGCAACTCCCGACTTTTCTCTACAGTGGTGATTGAATGTCATGTTTTCTGCCCCTTCTATTCCCTGCCACCACACATATTCCGTGCCAACGTTCAAGCGACATATCAGTGCCCAAAGCCTAGTGACAACTTCATATGCCAGCAAGAAACATACCAACATGAGAAATAAAGAAGTCAGTACGGTTCAGGTTGGTCAATATCTTAGTAAGCCTTGATGAATGTGTGCTAAATCATTGTATTGTTTCACAACGAGACAGAAACTTAAAATATAAATATGTAACTACATAAAATAATGTTTCAACAGAACTAGACTAGATTAAATATAATTAGCCTAGCCTCTAAAGTATGTTATATTCAATGCTTTAATAGCACTCTTCAAGGACTGACGATTATCCTTAGTACGACGACGCATTTAATCTTGAGGGGCAGCATGCCCGCATGTTTGAGACTCCGGTCAAAAGCTTGCACTCACCTCGAATATGGCGAGCGCGGTGCTGTGTTGTTTCTCACCAACAGACACCCCCCCCGCCCCCCAATGTTATCGCGGCAGACACCACAGAAGGGTGGTTAAGTGAGAAAGTGAGGGCTAGTGCACTAGTAGAAATGGTCATTGACTGTGTACGCGCTAAGTTCATAATTATTTAATGTGTTACGTTTTGTGAGGCCAAATACAAATGCTTAGACGTCGGGTGCTGTCAGTTTGAGATCCCGACGTAGTTACAAATAGCTGTATACGACCAGCACCATTACTCACCCAGAAGACAAATTAACAAGTCCCTTCCATTTAAGTTAGATTCTTTTCATTCTTGAACATCTATTCCACATCATTGGTTTGTTATTCGATAAGTCATGTATGTACACGAGATGAAGTGGCTCAGAGAGTCATGTGTTTCCCAGCTGGTTCATCTGTTCGTGTATGCCGAGGGGGGTTTAAATGGATAGCAGATGTTTACAAGCTTTCCATGTGCACCTCTTACAACTTCACAGGCGATCGATGGCAATGGAAACAAGTCAACAGCATTCCGTTTGACACCATGAGAAGGTGAATGGACAGACGCGTGTAATCAAGGCAAATTAGGGAGTTGGAATGGTGGCTGTGGTAAGGTCTTTAATCTAACTGTAACAACACGAACCCCTTCTTAGAATGAAGATTTTAAAAGCACATAGATCAGTGGTTCTCAACATTCCTAATGCCGCGACTCTTTAATACAGCTGCTCATGTTGTGGCGACCCCAACCATAAAATTATTTTCGTTGCCACTTCATGTGTCTTCCGATGGTCTTAGGCGACCCACAGGTTGATAACCGCTGACATAGATTGATAGTCTTTGTTTTAATTGTGGAGCTTTTTGTGATATAAAAAGATTGATAAATTGGCACCAACAAAACAGAGAGGCTAGTTAATGAAATCAGCTTGAGATATTTGGAAGAAAGCAAATGGGCCTGTCTGTAATTCAGATAAAAAGGCTCTAGTATTTTATTCTGAAGGTTTTTTCTTTTCAAGACAAGACACCTTGGTGTATAGCTTTAACAGTTGTACCGTTAAGTATTTATAATTGTAGACAACAGGACATGTTGCACGAAGCCCGTTTAGACGTGTTCAAGTGAAGAGTCTACAAGCAGGTGATGAGTGAAAGAATGAGGTTACTGTTAGAGAACTAACTGGGTCAAGGCTTGATTGAATGAGTAAGTGTATTAATAGGACAACAATGAGCAAAGTCATGGAGGGTTTCATGACTCACATCATTGCTATTTAGGGAATCTAAAAGATACAAGGCAAACTCTACAGTTTTAAAATCACACTTCCTGATCCTCTAATAGTCCAACTCTCACAAACTTAAAACATAATTGTCTTTAGGCAGTGGCTCTCAAGTTGTATTTGTTTACTAAAAACAGTCAGGTGTGATCAGGCACGACATCTCCCTAGGACAAATATCCATGGTTTTTATGTTATCTTATAGGCTTATTCAAATAACACGTTTGACTATTGATCAAGTGAATCTGCTTGTTCAAAATAGGAGTGAGGCGAGTCAAAGATCAATTTCCATTGGTTAATCAACTTATTGTAAAGTCGACTAAATAGAGAAGCTCCAGATAGGATCAAAGCCAACAACACGTGTGACCTGGAACCTGATATTTAATTCAAGGATCTGAATCCTCATGATAAAAGCATGACTTTCCTTCATACTATGTGCATGACGTTGACAAATGCAAAACATATTCACTGATCAGAAATGTACTAAAAAGAGTACATTTAGACGCCCGTCTGCTCCGGTGATCGAGAGATAATAGGTTCAAATCCTCATGAGACATACTCTCTTATTTGTCATAAATTAGAGTTTTATAGCCAAAATGTCCAGCGTTAAAGATTGTACGCTACACAATCCGTCTACTAGAGAACTGATGGCCCCTGCATCCAACAACGCTAAAAAACGTATTTTGTTCTTATTCAGCACCTTCATTATCACGCCAAGAGACACAGCTTTTCCACCAGAGGTAAATAGAGAGCGGGGAGCATACAATTATCTAGAACAGGATTTTTGATACCATTGATTGTGGGGGCTCTGTTAAAACTGGCCAACTCCCGGCTGTGTCCTATGTTTCTTGGGGCATCGATTTGTCCCTCTCTTCATTTTTCTTTTTCGACGCCCAATTTTTCAGCTAGCCATAAAGAGCTTGTATCAGAGAATGGTTTAAGCCGTCTCGTCTCTGGCGATCCCCAAATTGTTGAGTCCCATCCCCCAACTGTAGCGTCCCATCCCTCAATAATCTAATTACATACCATCCGAAAACGATACAGTGGACACAATGGTATAAATATAATTTAAAAACAACTAAAAATTTAATTTGAAATACATTTTTGTGAAGTCGCAACAGGGGAAATACGAACGTTAATGGGTTTGAGAACCGTAGGTCTGACCACCTTACTAGGACCTGCCACTGCTAGCAATCTCAACAATGTCCAAACAGTGTGTAATCCTTCCTCACACCCCAGCCGGGCCTCATTAACTCCTCCTTGCACAACAATGGCTCTACAGCTCCTCTCCCTAAATCTTTCTCACCGTCCATCTTTCTCTACCCATTGGCCGGGCCGGGGTTGACACAAAAATCAATATGGCCACCTCTGTACAAGCGGCGGCGGTGCCGTGGATCGGCTCACTTACAGCTTTCAAAGCCCCGCTGTCCCGGCCCATTTAGAGTGTGCTGTGGCTGGGACCCCGAAACATCATCAATACCCCTGTTTGTTGCGGTCATTTGGAGAGCCCAGGGGTCGCAGATGAACTCGTCCAATCTCATTACATCAACATATAAAGGGTTGCATTTAATAAAACCATACGATTGAAGTTAGCATGTCAATTGCCCAACGATTGTAATAATAAATAATAAAAGACGCATGTTTTAAAATAATACCGGGTTCAAGGAAGTGAGAGTGAGAATAAGAGAGGGACAGAGAGTTACAAAATATTCAGCCGGTGAAGGGGGTGACGATAATGCTGAAAGCGAAAGTGTTTTAAAATGCAGATGCTCGCTGCATTCGTTGTACACCTGAGATGGGGGAAAGCATCACCCATGCCTGTGATTGATACCCATGGGCGCCATACTGAAGTGAGAACTGTTCATATTTGGTCTTACTTTAAACAAAATTTGTTAGTGGCTAATTCCATCAAAGTTTCTATAATGGAGTGAAGAATAGAAGATTTGTTATCAATTGATTTATACTGGGTTAGTAAATAAGTAAAGAGGATTTGTAAAGGCAATTTTAATTAATTGTTCTTAAGATTAATAAGGAGCTAATGGCAGCAATAGTGAATAGTTTAGTCTAATTATTTTGCCTAAATATACCTGCACATATTCTGAAGTCTAAATAGTGTCACCATGTCAGCCACGTGTAGCAGTGACAAGGCGTGTTGAAATGACCTATATCAACCAAGAAATAAAGGAAACATTTGTACATGGCTTCTATATCTTACAGTACAGTTGTTTTAGTTAACTGACTCAGTGAGCACTAGCAACCTAAAGGCCTTTTAGTGTTGGCTGTTGATCTGACCCGAGGTCATCATCGGGTTTAAAGGGAAAGGGGACAGGAAACAGGTCAAACAACAATAGGCTTTCCATGGCCTCAAAAACGGCGACACAAATTTAAAGTGGGCATGTGGGATGAAAACAGCAGTACACCCTTTAATCTATAGGTCCAGCATTACTTTTCTCTACAAAAGTCCGGCCGTATCGGGATTTCAGATGATAATTCGCTGGTTCCATTGATATCTGACCAGATATAACAATGTTCATTGGCAGTGAGATTTATGACCGCCAGCAGCCACGTTACTAAAAGCAAGTCGGGGTTACTCAGTGATAGCGGAAAAGGCGTTTTGGACAGGTGTTGCTCGTGTGTTTCCCCCCGAAAGAATGGAAGCGTTGGTCCGGTGGGGCCAGTTGGTAGCTGTGTAGTTAACCTCAACTAGTCAGGAGAACAGTGTGTAAGGACAAGGGTGCATAGTTGAGGTATGCACCGCGCTGGCGGTACGCGGGACTGGAAAGGAGCTACGCCAGAAAACAAATGATCTAATCGTAATTGTCGGGCCCCGGGCCTTGAGAAGGACCTCATAAATAAACGTAGGGTTCAATTTCTATGGTTCGGGAATCCCTCAATTGTTGCACATTTTCTTGTAGCTAGCGTTTATCAATTATTCCTCACTATATACAGACTGCCACTAAATAGTTTGGCATTTTTGTATGCGTCATTTAATTGTTTAAAAAAAAAGTTTTTCCAACCCTATACATAAATAAATACATTGACGTTTTCCACCCACATACATAAAAACATGGAAAGGTTTCCCACCCATCTACATGAGTTACTTTAAAACGTTGGCCACCCCTTTTTATTCCTTTGAAGGTTCATAGTGGAACTTGCCACTAAACCTATACATCAACTATGAGAAGGCTTTTGATAGTGTAGACAGACAGACTCTGTGGAAGCTGCTAAGAGTACCACACACATTGACTGACATAATTAAGGCTTCTTACAAAGGACTGTCCTGCAGAATTGTTCATGGCCAACAAACAACCCCGGCTTTTGGGGTACTGACTGGTGTCAGACGGGGTGTTTGCTCTTCCTTTTCTTATTCCTGCTGACCATTGATAGGATAATGAAAATGTCTACAGAGCAGAAGAGAAATGGTATCCAGTGGACACTATGGAAACAGCTTGCCCCGGACTTTACGGAGGATCTGGCCCTAATAGCACACACACACCAACAGATGCAAGAGAAAACCGATTATGTAGCACAGGACTCCTTGTGTCGGCCTGAACACCCATAGAGGAAAAAGCAAAGTCCTCAAAATAAATGCATCATGCAACACACCTGTAGCACTGGAAGGAACAAACCTTGACACGATGGATATACATACCTCGGCAGCATCACTGACATACAAAGAGGGACAGATGCAGACATAAGAGTGAGAATTGGCAAGGCAAGAACTGCATTTAACCAGGTAAAAAGTCTGGAGCTGCAGCAACTTGACCCTCCAGACCAAGGTCAGGATATTCAACACCACAGTGAAACCTGGCGAACAACAGCAGCTGGTTCAAAAAAGCTACAGACAATATCTGTACGCATGTCTCCAAATTATTCTACGAATCTGCTGGCCTAACGTCATCACCAACGAGGATCTCTGGCGTTAGTTTTAAAAATTCTTGCATAAAAATAAGAAAAATTGTAATGAATGCACAGGTTTTAAAAGCTCTGACATGAGAAATAAGACCAAGGTCCAGCATTATTAGGCTTTCTAATCTAACATTGATAAACATCAATGATCAAACAAAACCTCAAATACACATTAGACTAAGAAGTAATCAATTCTAAACAAAAACTATAGCAGACCAGAAAACACTTTACACAAATAGGTGCAGATTTCTGGTATGGCAGTGACTATTCGTACTTGGGTACCAGAAGTGAGAGGTTGGGATTAAAAAATTTTAAAAAATTTTATTGTTGTGTTTGTAAGACAAAATGAGGTAACAAATGAAAGATAATTGAATGGACTATATGTTTGTAAACTTATTTCTTCAGTTTAACTAAAATAAACTACCACAAATGACATCCGAATAGCTTGAGTCTAATGGTACTCGGGTGCGAATGGCTGCGCTGAATCAGAGATCCTGTTATCCTCGACTGTCAGAGACCTTGGCTTTTATATTGATAGTAAACTTTGTATGATTCCCCATATCAGTTCTGTTGTCAAGGCATGCTTCTGTCATCTGCGTCTCAACTCAATAGGAGAACAGCCAATGCTGTAGCAGTAACTCTAATCCAGTCAAGATTAGATTACTGTAATAGTTGTTTGTGGGGTTTACCTCAGAACCAAATTCAGAGACTCCAAAAGATACAAAATACTGCAGCATGCATTGTATCGCGGATGAAAAAATCTGACCACATCACCCCAGTTCTTCGAGATCTCCAATGGGTTCCCATGAGTGAGCGCATTAACTACAAAATTCTGTCCCTGGCGTACAGCTGCATACAAGGCTCTGCACCGGAATATCTTTAGAACTGATATAAACATGTATCCTTAAAGAACCTGCGGTCTTCAACACAGTCCTTACTGAAAATTCTCAGCGTGGATGAACACAGGAAAAAGTTTTACGGAGTGCGCTCTTTTGAAGCGATAGTGCCAAAATTATGGAACAGTTTGCCTCAATCTTTGAGGGGAATTGTAAATGATAAAAAATCATTTAAGAAACTTTTAAAAACTTTTTTGTTTAAATAGATTTCGGAGGACCAGAGCACAGTGAGCATGCTAAAATGGCATGGATACTGGCGCGATATATATATATCAAATCAATCAATCCTAGTGTTGAAGTTTGTGGTTGTAAGATACAGCTTACAAACATAACAGGGCAGCAATCTATGAGTTAAATGTCAACTATGTGCAAAGAACTCTTAATCCACTAACACAAATATGCTGGTGAAGGCCTGAGATTACTCTCTTATGACCCCGGCCATACAAAATTTTCCTCGCATAGGGCTCTCCAACCGCCCAGGCTTCCCCCGGGACATTTTGTGAGGGACATTCGGTCAACAGGTGTGTTACTGTCTCCGGGACCAGGTTGCAATGCCAGCAGGTAGAGTCCCCATTGATGTCTAGCTGCCAGAAGTATGTGCCTATGGGGCAGTGCTCTGTGCGCATCTGCATCACTAAACTTTGCTGTCTATTGCCTAACCCCATCATGAGTCCTGTCTGCTAGGAGTGGGAAAATTGGAATAGACGCCCCTGGCAGTCATATTGTCTGCCCACTGCCTGTACCACTTTGACCTTATGTGGTCTGCCCGCCAGTTCTTTATTCCCAAATAAGCTATTGGTACATCTGGTTGAGGCTGGGCAGCCCCGGTTTTAGCCGGAGAGCCCGCTTTCTCATTGTCAGTGATGTTGACGTGACCTGGGATCCATTGCATTGTCATCCTGCCTCCTAGTTCACCAAAACAGTGGAGCAATAGGAGTTAAATGTCAACAATGTGCAAGGAGCCCTTAATCCACTAAAGCTTACTAACCAAAATAGTGGAGCAATAGATAAGTAATCACTACACCAGGTTTTCTCGATCTGAGGTGACATTTCAGAAGGCGCAAGGAAAAGTGAATATTAAGAAAGAAAGAACCATTGACTTTTAGTAGAAAATGTTGGGAAACCATGCTGCGCAACTAACTGGCCAATACAGAGGAGAAATGGATGGCTTAAATATCAACAACATGCAGAAACCTTTAATATTCTTAACCAGTAAAAGGACCGTTGACATTCAATATTATTATTCTTCATATAATAGAGGAGCTTTAATATCAGTAAAATAGAAGTGTAACTACCTATGGTACTTTGCTAATGACAAAACAAATTGTATTCAAGATTCTATCAGACATTATTTGTTTTACCTCTTGGAATGAGACAATTTGGAGTTTGACATGCTGAGTAAGGTTCAATAAATACTGACTTTTATTTATCAATACTAATAAAGAAGTGGCGTGATTTATTGATATCACAATTCTACATTAGACTATATTTAATTACATTGGTATATCTTACTGATGCATTAATTGAGAAAAGTATTTGTGTAAGACATTCTATTCCTCTTATCTGTACTGTTGCTCAATTGGCTTTCCCCAAACAATGTGCATCATTTTTCCATGTGCTTTATAACACATTCTTTGTAATGACCAGTTCATCAGAATTAATAAGTACCAACGCAGGTTAAACCTAATAATATACCAGGGAAAAATATTCTTCATTTAATTCAAAGTTTCGACCTAATGTTTTATGTAAGCATAATTTTCAAAAATGCTTAAAACAGCAAATACATCTGTTGATCAAAGGCTTGTGTAACAGACCTGTTTACCCGTAAACTCTTAAAATCTTACAATATCATCACAAAATCGTTCAATACATTATCTTAATAGTAAAAAATAAACATAAAGTATATATAAAGTATACACCTCAAAATCGTACATTGTATGCCACAATTGTAAGAGTGAACAGGTCTGGTGTAATCGCTCAAAATATACCATATGAGCTTGTAATCCTCCAAGTGTTTGTTAATCTTTCTTGTTCATATTAGGTTGTGAAGTCAGAGTTATTAATAAGTAGAATACCTAATACAGCATTTTTTTGACCTCATGACATAGAGGCATTGGCCTTCATTATCTTACCTTGACACAGAAACATTGGTTTTGATTCTCCTACCATAATATAGAAGCATTGGCCTTGATTCTCTTACCATGATACAGAAACATTGGCCTTGATTCTCTTACCATGATACAGAAAAATTGGCCTTGATTCTCTTACCATGATACAGAAAAATTAGCCTTTAATTTCTTACCATGACACAGAAGCATTGGCCATGATTCTCTTACACAACATTATTGACCATGATTCAAGGTCCTATGCTACACATCAGTTTTGGACCTATAGTAATTAACACCAAAATCATATAACTTTTCAGTTGTAACTAGACTTACCTTGTATACTTGCTTGATTATCCTGGACCAGCGCTATATGTTGATTTGTCAATCTCCAGACAGGGGGTCGCAGCTTTACTTCAATGCTTGCACACACTTGACTCTCCCCATGTAGAAAGTAGTGGAAGCTAAAACTAAGATGTACACTGAAATAAATAAAGTAAACATAAATTAAGAATGCCAGTTAAACGTAAAAAAATGTTTTAAACACATATACATTATATTAGTGATGGGACGATTAATCGGAATCGTATCGGAATAATCGAAATATCAGGATTTATCCAAAGCATAGAGAATCGGTATCGGAGCTGAATAATTCAGACCCGATTCCGATACCAAAACGATTCTTAACTGATTAACTGCCGTAAGCCGGTGAACTCAATACTACAATGAGTAATTATAATTAATATTTTATTTTTTGTTGTTTGGAATTAAACAATAATTATAATAATTTTACCTTTTCTCAAAAAAATTATATAAAATGTTATTTTTTGAAGGTAAACTTTTTTCTATTTTGTATGCACATGAATAATAATTTCATATGTATATTAAATATACAGTTTTTACATACACATTTTGAAATTTTTATCAAAGACACTAGCTAACTAGCTACATCTTTGTATTATTAAAATGGAATTATTGATAGATGTGTTTATATAAAATCTTTCCAAGACATTGTTATCTAGCATATTGTAAAGCTTCAATAGGAAGTTAATAAACTTTTCTAATCAATTATCAACTTTTATACTAATTAAATATGTTAATACCTGGGCACAGTAATACATTATGTAATAATGGCCAGGAATCGGAAGCGGATCGGGATAATTGGGTAGAATCGGAATCGTTAAAAATTTTGGTATCGTCTCATCACTACATTATATATTGGTCAAAGTATCAACTATTCAAAAGATTTTTTTTACAAATGATAGAAATAATTTTTGTTTATAATACAGTAAGGAGTATTGTAAAGATTGATTCATTAACAATAATTTTGGTAAAAAGTACAGAATAAGACTGGGATAATATAAAATGAAATTAATATATATATAAGAACAATAACACAATAAATTTTATTAAATAAGCTGTCTTTGAATGCAATAAGATCAATTTAAAAGTGGATCAAAAATAAGTGTAAGTGAAAGACATACCCTGTTTCAGAGTTCCCATGTTCATATGGTAAAACATACCATCTACCCAATCTCACAAAATTTTTTGAGAGTAGACTCCTGTAAAATAAAATCAACACAAAGGCAAGATAAATAAGCTATTCAAACATGGAAGCTGCAAATTACTAATATTTAATATTTCTGGATTTTTACATAAATGCAATGACTTATACATGTAACTTTTTCTTGCTATGGGTATCGAATTATACAGATGAAACCAGGCTTTACACACCTTTCTATTAGATTGTGCAGTGCCTTGAATAGTAATGTGCGACATTCATAGGTCAGTCCATTGTCTTTATCTTTATCTCTATCCCATGTACCACTTTCAACATCTGAGGACAAAACATGGAGACACTTTTTATTTGAGATAAATAAAATTTTGATAACTTGTAGAAATGTTAAAACTTCCATACATTAAAAAAAACAATGTACTGGTTTCAAAATAATAAATTGAAACATATTTTTAACCCCATAAAGAATAAAAAAACAACATTAACTTCTTGAATATTTTCTTAAAAAACTTTTTTGGTAAAATTTAATCAGGATTACAATGGGGAAAAAAAATTGATATTACATCTTTATAGAACTAGTCTACACACAATAAACATAGCTTTTTCTTAATGGAAGTATGTTTAAAAAAAACACTTCATCATCAATGGCACTATAGCCTAAAAAAACCTGACACTATACATATAATTTTATCACACAAACAAAATGAATCACTGTCAGTGCTACCACAACATGCAACAAATGAAGCAGTAAATTGAACTTATTTAGGATAAAAAATACTTTGAATTACCTTTTAGGCCTAGGTCTGGTGTGAGTGCCAATCGAAGAGATTCTGGTTCATCCCCATACCAGAAAATCCACAACTCTTTGCTGCTGTTGAAATCTGGATGGCGTTGCTCTGGATCTCGCTGCACTCTACGCCATACACACAAGATGTCATTGTTAATGCAGCGGGAGAAGCCAATGAGAACTGGGTCATCAAGTGGTTCCACATTTATATTATCAGATGTTAAGCGGCGCCATTTTATACCACACAAATCAGTCTGGAAATAATTTACAAGAATAAAACACTAATAATTTAGGTGCATAAAGTTTAATAATAATCTACTTAATTTGCTCAAGTGCTCCCCAGAAATAATACTTAAATTAAGAGTGGAATCCCAGTTGGAGTAATTTCATGATAGTTCTAGTAAAAATGTTTAATTGGCATTGGGAATAGTCCTGCCTCTAACTACGACTTGGGTAGGCGTAAAGAAGGTCTACTGACGAGGCCATTATTAGTATTAGCATTATTTCCTAGTCCATTGTTTTTAAAACAGCAGATTAATACTCTGATGGTCATTATTTTTAGTCTTAGGTCAGGTATAGCCTGTATATTATTTTGATTATTAAGAGAAGGCCTAGCCAGACTATTACAATAACTACTGACTACTGGACTACAATTAAAAACAATTTAACTAGCCTAGGGCTATCTTTTGAGCTCATCATGAGGGACTCATTAGTTGGTTTAATATGCTTATCATGGATTATGAGACCTTTTTAAGCACAATTAAAGAATTAGAGACCAGTAGCCTAAGCCACTGTGGGTAGTCTTAAAAAAATTGACTTGACAAGCAAGTCTAACACTAACTACTAAAACACTTAAAAATTATTATTTTTTAGTTGGAAAGGGTAAATTAAAAAAGGTTGATAAATTTGAGAACTGCTAAAATAGCTATTCTTTGAAAAAAATAAATAAATAAATAAATCGTTCATATTAATTCATGATTGAGGAACGACTGATGCACCCAACTAGTTTGGAGCTTAAATTTTAGAAAAAAAATAACTACCAGGACATGTTTTGTTCTCCCTTTACTTTATTTAGGTTTAACTGTATTTAAATAAAAGATGCAAACAAAACATCTAAAACAGTAACAACGTTTATTAGCCACATTAAATAAATACACATAATTTATAAAAAGTTATTCAATTGAAGCATTTCTACGAGTTCAAATGTCACGATTGACATAACATCCCGATATCTGACGTCTTTAGGATGAAAGTTTTAAGTCAAATTAGTTGAACAAGATCTTTACGACTTACCAAAGCAAATAGATTTGTGAGGCAATCCTCCAGAGAGCAGCCGTTTCCAGACGGATTTGGGTGACTCATAGTCACTCCATATTATTTTAAACCTAATTTATATCCGATAGAATGATATGATTAAGGCCCAATATGAAATCTCAATAATTATCGTCCATCATCGAATTCTTCACATAATATGGCTGACTGTAATGGCGACTCGATGGGAACAACAAGGCGGTAAGGAAAACTTCCTGTGATTGGTCAATTTCAGTCACATGCAGGTTGACCCAGATTAAATTGTAGCAACATGGCAGCCAACGAGTACTACCCACTTCCATTGAGTATCAAAACATTATATTTAACGGTATCTTATCATAGTTAGA
Source organism: Lymnaea stagnalis (assembly GCA_964033795.1). NCBI lineage: Eukaryota > Metazoa > Mollusca > Gastropoda > Lymnaeidae > Lymnaea > Lymnaea stagnalis. Next base: position 289,479 of record CAXITT010000772.1, read on the forward strand.
ATCTGACAAATAATTTTTTTGGCCCTCAAAATGGTTCAAATTTTCTGGACCATTCTCTATATAGCCCTTGGATTCTGGATTTTTAGCAGGTACGGCTCTGTTTGTGTAGGCTGTCAGCTGATAATAATAACCTGGAAATCACCGAGTTAACTAGTAACCAGGAAGAGTGAAATCGAAAGTTGATTTTGTTACTGATTGATGGAGGGGAGAATTACACGTAATAATTATCTTCTTATTGATATGAGCTTTAAAAAAATAAAATAAATGAATTTCTCTAAAAGCGCAACTTTTCTAATAATAGTCCTACCCACAAAACTTCAAATTTTTAATTAAATTTGTCATTTATTATTATTTCACTTGAGCTTGAAAATTTGTCAAATGATTGACAAATGACATGAGACATGAGTGTCATGATGACATTTAACACTGACACTCATTTACTTTTACTTTTACTAATAAATTATTTAAATTTAGACTATTATTAATACACAAGTATAAGTTGTCATAAATCAGACTTTCTTTAATTTAACAACTGGGCTTTAAATTTGAAGTTCGCCATATCCTCATCAGCTGCGCTGGGCTTAAACTACTAGTCAACTAGTATTACTAACTTAATTGTGTAGTTACAGTAGTGTAGTGGTATACTAACTGCTATTTATCTCCTTATACTTATGAGATTGTAATTATAGTTTTAAGTCTTATTCTAATAAATGACTATACAATTTAACTGTGTGAGAACATTGACGTAGTGGATTTGATAGTTATTTTTGACTCTGTCTTTTCAGTTTTTCTTTTCATATATTAATATTGTTAGTTGACTTAAATTTGTTGAAAGACTAAATCATGTTATTAAATTATTAGTTTTTCAGATTTAAATTAACTCAAATCAGGATTATTTTTGTTACATCTCCCAAAACAGGATTGATAGATGTAAACTTATTAAAGGCAAACCATACAGTCGGTGCCAGATTGAGCTAAATAGAGGCCCTGGGCTATTTAAATTTTGAGGCACCTTGCAATCACAACCCCCCCCCCCCCAAGACCCCTTCCATAAAACAAAATAATAAAAAATAAATAAATAAAATAATTATTACTAAAGTAAATTACGAATGCACTTGTGAGTTTGCACTTCACCACACACTTGTTAGTATAATATTATTTTAATTCTTTCTAATATTGCTCCATCCCCACTCCCCGGATGATTAAAAGAAAATCCAAATAATCACTCTAAAAGTCAACATAGTCACTAACCAAGTTTAAGTTCCATAGCATATTATAATTGATTTTTGCACATGAGAAATACTTTACATTTTTTGTGTTAAATTGTTGTAGTTTAAAAATGTTTGTCTTTTTTAGAATATTTATGTATATGCTGAAAAAAATGAATATTAACTTAGAAGTAAAAAATCAATTCCTTCTAATCTTATGTTACTCAAAAAAATTTACAAATTACCTGGAGTGTGTTATAAAGATCGTAAAGTCTTCCTGTCAGTGCAACACTAAATATTACTTAAATCATTATAAAGTCCCTGTGACCCCCTGTCCCACTCTGATAGAACTGTAGAGAAGAAGATAGATATTTAACTGTTTCAGAAAATATGTTAATAAATGAACTCATACAAATTATTTTCTTAAACTACATCAAGATTTAATTCTCTAATTTTGTTTTAAAAACCTCCTATTGAATTCTAAAAATTTGCTTAAGTATTAATTCTGATTTATAAATAGTTTTACTAACTTTATTTAAATAAAATAAAACAATATCATTGACTTTAATCCCTATTCTTCTATTTTGGTTTGAGCTTGTGACAAATATATAGGCATGAATGAGATTGCAAAAATGATTTTAAAACTACTCATCTCAGTGGAGGATGAAAATAAATTATGAGTGTCATTGTTAATGTCACAACAGTTTACTTTATCAAAACAACAATCAGCAGCAGAATTGAATTTAAAGCTCTTTAGTGCAATAATTTAACACTAACTCAGCCATGCTTTCTCCAGTTCAGTAAATATTTCCTTTCATATCGTAGCTGCCATCGTGTAAGTCTCTGTGCCATTTGAAAATTCTTTAAAATTTAGCTATTCTATACAATTTAATGTATTTTCTTAGTTTCTATGATTTTATGCTTCAATCACAACTGTGGGCCCTTTAAATATTTGAGACCCCGCCTGCAGGAATTGAGGTAGCTCACGAGGTTTCTGTTAATAACACTATTATGTGCTATATTATATTTAAAGTAAATCATGTGATATATTTTTGTAAATTATTTTTTTTTTAGTTTTATATTTATTATATTTTTTTCCATCGCAGGCATCTATACTTATAAATTTTAGGCCCCTTAGATGTTGGGGGCCCTGGGCTTAAGACTACTTAGCCTTTAGGAAAATCTGGCACTGCATGTAGTCTGGTTTAGTTACTTTATTTGTTCAAGGTTTAACTTAAAGCTTGTGGCCTCCTAGTTTATTTCTGTGGCAAAGTTATTTGTATTACAAATAGTGCATTGAAATCACACTTAACATAAACATATGTGCTCTTTCCTTTATGCAATCAAAATGCTCCTCAATCAGGCCAGTTGATAACCTTGTTTTAGGCAATCCAGATGCCCCAATTATTTTAAATTTTTATGACAGATGAAGTTTGTTGTTAAAATTATTATGAATTACTTAATATCTACTAAAACTAAATTAATTCATACAAATTGTAAGTAAGTCTGGAATGTTAAATTGAAGGCTTTCTTTCACTTAACATTTACCTATTATTATATATAGGCTACAGTTAAAATTTTAATTATGTATTTTTTTCAATTTAAAAATAAAGAAAAATCTCTACTATTTTAACCATCTTAGTGTAAATCATTCTTTTTAATAAGCTTAAATGTAAGTTTTAATAATGAAATGTTATAAAGAAACAACAAAACTTAGAAGTATTGAATGAATTCTATGTAATAATGATCATTAAATCATATTAATTAAAGAAATATTTAAAACAAATTTTTTAATAAAAAAAGTAACAAATTATATTTTTTCAGGGCAGTAGCATTTATCATTCAATGGCTATTAAAAAGATACCTGGATGTCACACTCAGGTTTGGCAAGGTTGGACTTCTCAATTTCGGAAAAGTTCAAATGACGCTTCAAAGAGATGTCTCTGTGCATGTGGTTTGTATCTTTTTGTGTGGAAACTTCCACATATATTCATTGCCTTGTCAATTAATAACCTTTTCTAAACTGTACAGAAAGTTCCTGCAAACACAGTGTATACAATTCATTTTGCTACACACACAAGCTTCATTTAAATCAAAATGAATTCCATAGCAAACAAATATGCCCATAAACCATAGCCTTGCAAAATGCATATTTTTTAGCATTATGGAAATACATTTTTTTGGGTATTTTGGTGGATTTTAATTTATATCATTTAAAAAAATTTTTTTTTTTAATTGGAAAATTATTTTGTTCATAAATATTTAAACATATATTATTTTGTATAATTCATTTTTTGAAACATTGAAATATATTAATATGAATTTGATTGTTCTCTCTTAATTTCTCAAGCACTGGAATCACAATTTCTAAATAATTTTATGTACAATATTGATGACTCAGTACATTAGTATGTATTATTTACATTAGAAATAAAAATACTAACATTTATGGAAACAATGATTTCAGGAACTCGAAAAAATCTGGCTCTCAAGTTCATTTGTCAATCCTGATGTCCGGTAAGTAATTTAAAAAATCGAATTCACCTTTCATAACACCTTTAATTACTAGTGTGTTGATTTAGCAAAACAAAAATTTGTAATCTTTAAAAATAATTATAAGTGAAACTTTTGTGTCATGTATTAAAGATATGCTCATCTTTTTAAAAAAATTTTCAGTAAACCAGTTGTGATATGTATTGAAGATATGCGTATTCAAGTGGATGTTAGCAATCACGGTGAGCAGCCAAATAGGACAACACAAGACCCTGTGCAGCCAACACAAGGACAACCATTGGTTCATCTTATTCGGAAAATAATGTCAATAGGATCCGTAAGTGAATGCAAATTATTTTGTCTTATAAATTTAAACTTTCTAACCCTTGCTACTTAGATTATTATAATTTCTGACAGAAGTGTGTCAATTATAATTACCCATCCTGTTTCTCAGATGAAGAGTTATTCTCTCCAAATCTTTATCACAGATGTTTAAACTTTTCAATCATTGAATCTCAGATACCTGTAAATAACATTTGATCCCTCAATTAATGTACTGCACGTTCTATAAATTGATTCTAAAAATTAATGTTATAAAAGTATTAAATATATTAGGCAAAAGGCATTAAAATTGTATCACATTTAAAATTTGAGTGATATTTAATTATTTTTTTTTTATGTTAAAAGCTATCCCATTAATTTTTATTATACAGTAATTAATATTTTCTACCCTTTCCGCATTGAAATTAAATTAAATTATTATTCATAAAATATATGAAAAGTTTGAAGATTTTCTTTCTTCTAACGTACCATTAAACAGTTTTGAAATTTTAATCTGTTTGGCAGATAGAATGAACAATGTATAACAAAGCACTGAAAATCAGCATACAAAGAAAAACGAAACCAGAGCTAGTGATACTAACAATATTACATTTAATGATACTTTTAAAAGACAAATTCAAATATACAGCAACCAAAAACTATATCAACTTACAGCACAGCAAGTGAAAAGGTACAATCCTAAAAAAATACAAATGTTAATTTACCCACTGACAAAAAGAGTACAATCTTGCAATTATATAATGTCTCGTATATGTCTAGGAATATAGCAAAAATCTCTCATGGCTAGGAAAGCTGCCAGCCTATTTATAAGGATTAAATTAGAACCATCCAGAAAAGAAATTCTAGAAATTGCTTCTCCTGATAGCATTCATTAGAACAAATGGAACGAATTGAGCGGAAAGCAACTTTTACCAATCAAGGGAGGGGAGGGTAAAAGGAATGTGCACAGTACTTTTAATCAGAGATTTTAATATCGAAACATAAGGAGACAAGTGGTGGTGGCTGAAATTAAGCCTATTAAGTCATAATAAATCCTTGATGAAAAATGAATATGTACAATGAAATTAAAGAAAAACATTTTAATTTATTTGGAGCAGTAAAAGAATCTTATGTCATCTTAACTTTCAATATCTTCTTTTCAATACAGTATGGTGGTCTAAGAATCAACAATATCACTGTGATGCTTTTAAAAACCATGGTTCCAGATTGTTTGATTCATTTCTCAAGTCCAGAAGTCTCCTTAGACATAAGTGCTGCCTATGATAAGTTAGTGTCATTAATAAGTTAGTTAAATTACTTCCTTTACACTGTATTAGGTACATGATGTTAGCGCCTATGATAAGTTTGTGTCATCTGTCGAAAGGTTACAAAACTTGACTTCTTTCTCTCTTCTATGTATTTCACTTGATTCCCACAAATTATTATTATTAATATATTGAATTTGAATTAATTGTCTAAAAGGATTTTTTGTGTGTTTTTTGTGTGGCTTTATCCTTAGATATGAAATATGTGTCAATTTGAACAACTTTGGATGTAAGGCCCTCAGGACATCTGCTGAAACCCCAGTAAGACTATAATAGTTATTTCTAATATAAAAATGTAATCTAGTGAATTACAACACTTTAATATAAGACATGCATCCATATATAATAATATGGAATCTTCTGACCAAAGAAAACCTTCTAATTAAAAACAACCTCTAAGAACTTTGTTTTATAAATCCTTTATAAAATGTAATATCGAGCAATATGGGGGGGGGGGGGGGGTCAGGAAAATTTGAAAAAACATACATACAAGTAATGCACTTTGTAAGAATCCCAATTAGTGCTCCTCCCCAAAGGCTCACACCTGCACATTTTTTTCATGCCCTTGAACTATATTAATATTCTAATGACCCACTTGCTTTTACACCACAGATTTATTTCACCAACTATTTCAGAAAAACAAAACAAAATAGTATGCACCAAATACACTTGCGATATTTTTTTAAAAGAATCTCATTTAGCGCAGTTATCTGGAATTTTATTTAGTGAAAACAGTGTCATTATATTTCCTTCATCTTCCCCTTGAAAAACAGGAAAAACTGGTTTTGGGGGCTGGGCTTAAAATTTGATAGAATTTGTGGTTATCGGCAAAGTTTCAGCTCGGGGGGTTGATGGGTAGCCATCAGCAGATTTTGCTAGCCACGAAGAAAAGCGGAGTTAATATAAAGGATTTAAAAAGAACTGAGGCACTGATCAAATGCAATAGCCATGGAAGGCATATGGTGATGGTTTGGTCATGTTTGTAGAATGCCATCAAGCTCTCTAACCAAGACAGCACTTAGATGGAAAGCCCAGGAAAAACAAAATTAAGAAGAAGGATCTGTGGAATAAAAGCTGCCGCTGCCGACAGCTCCCACAGTAGGGGCGATGTGTACCTTGGTTATTGCTTTCAACACCGATAGTCACACAGTGGTCTAATAATAATATCTATACATTAGTTTTAAAAGTCACTTACATTATACTAGCTGTGATACAATGTTTCAGCTTACATTATACTAGCTGTGATACAATGTTTCAGCTTACATTATACTAGCTGTGATACAATGTTTCAGCTTACATTATACTAGCTGTGATACAATGTTTCAGGACCCTGGACAACAGAACTGCCTTGGAGAGTTTTCCTTCACATTTAAGATGGATGCCAAAGTTGACAAAACTGACCCCATCAAGCTAACGGTCAGAAATGAAGCTATTTCATACATTTATAAGTTATTTTCTTTTTTTTTTTATCTGGAAAATAAAGTAGTTAAGAGTTATGAACTTGAATAAAGAATAACACTTGCTGTTAAAAGAAGATATTTTCCTTTTCTAATCAAAACTTCAAGGCACTAACTTATTATAAACTAGTGGGAAAATATTCATTTACAATTGTGCAATCAGTTTCCTTTGACTGAGTTAGCTGAAGAACTTATTATTTGTAAATCTATTGTTTTTTGTGAGACTTGTCAGATGAGGGTAAAAAAGAAAAGCTAACTGTGGGCTATAATTATCAAATAAAATATAAAAAAAATTAAAGTTTAAATATCCTTTCCCTATATTTATAGAATGTGTCTGTCTAACTGTCTGTCTCACCAGGTGCTGAAAACTGTAATAGCCAAGCCTCAGATGATGATAACAGAAGGTAATACAACTGGGAAGCAGATATTTTATGTATGAAGCAGACATGTTCTTCTTCTATATTTATAGATGCAAATGTGTTGTTTTTTATATATGAAAGAGATATTTGGTGGATGAAACAGGCCTTTGTTTTATGAAACTGAAACTTTTTTTATTTTTTATGAAACAGACATCTGATGTATGCAACAGACATTTGATGTATGAAATACACATTTGATATATGAATACATTTAAGTTTGAAATATAAATTTGATAAAGGAAATAGACATTTGATCTATGAAATAAACAATGTTTTGTATGAAACAGGCATTTGATGTAGATTCCCTCTTTGAGGGAAGTCTAGTTGATCATGGCTGTTTGGTAAATTGTATATTTCCAGTCATGTTTATTTTCCATTGAAGGCTTTCTGCAGAGCTTACAAATGATCAACACAAGAAGGCTGGTCAACATAGATACTGGCCAATTGCTGGAGGATGTGGTCCCTGTTGTAGAACCTATTACCCAGGAGAGGGATTGTAGAGGGGAGGAGAGTTATGTCCCCTGGCCGACTGACACCATATTTTCTAGATTAAAGCTGTTTGAGAAACTTGTGAGTATAGCAATTAATTGAACAGTTAGATCAGGGGTCTCAAACTCAAATCATCTGGGGGCCGCAGCAGGTAGAGTCTCATTAAGACTGGGCCGCATCAAGTATTCCTAAAATAAGAGATTACAAATTCCTTAAAGTACAGCTGTTACAACCTGCTCAACCTTTATTAATTTAAAAAAAAAAACATTAAGGGATCTCAAGAACTAGGCTTCTTTTTTACTTCCTCCTACTCCTTGTTGCCAGAGACCTGGCAGCGCTTCTTACACAGCTGAGCAACATTTGGCTTGAGTGAGGAAGCTACCTCAATATAGCTTGAAGATGCTCATCAGTAAGTTTCGCTCTGAACTCTGAAGTTCATAGTGGAAAAGAGCTTTTCACACAGATAGGTACTCCCAAAAAGGCACATGATCTGCTTGAACAACCTGGAAATCTCATGGAATGTGGAGGGCAATTCTCTCATAAATTTTCCAAGCTTGTCTGTTTTTCCATTCACCCCTCCTGAACTTAGCCTTATGTTCAGAATTGCAATGAAGATCAATCAACTCCATATGAAGCGCAAAGGGGGCATCTCCACATTGAATGAGAAATGGTCACCAAAAATTTGAAAAGTGGCTCTGTGTGTTTTGGACCTGAGATCAAATTCTTTCTGTAGCTTTGCAATGGCATCAGTATACTTACTACTGAATGGTACACCCGAGTCCATGTGTTCTTTGCATGTTGGGAAATGGCAGAAGTTTCTCTGAGAAAGCTGGCCTTTCCATTACACAAGTTTTGTGCTGTATGCCCTGACATTGTCAGAGGTAACACTGACAAGCTGCCCCTGGCCTTCTAACTTCTTGTTGAGTACATTCAGCTCCTGTGTAATATCAACAAGTCCATGAGCCATTTGGGATCACTTTTTACAGAAACAACCACCCCATCCTTCTCCATGAAGACTTTGATTTATGCTCTCAGCTCAAAAAACCTTTTTAAGACGTTTCCCCTACTAAATCAGTGTACCTCAGTGAAGTAGATAATATCCTCATATGTTGACTCTATTACCTTTAAAAAGGCGCGGAACGACTGTGCTTCAGGATTTAAACCTAATGACTGCATTTACTGCCTCTCTTTTGACTGCAAACATAAAAGGTGTTTGTGTTGTTGTCACTGCAGAATATTGTATGCTCCTTAGTACTTAGGATGTTTGAGGCTTTCCATCTGATCTCCAGCAGTGCTGCAACTATGATTCTATATCTTAGTAATTCATCACTGAGGCGGGCCAATGCTCCCGCTCTATGTCGACAGTACATTCCAGTTCGCTATCTGAATATCATATTTTTGTTCAAGCAGAGGTCAAAATCCAAAATTATCAGTCCGTTTTTTCGTATGAGGTTTAGCATTTGTAACACTTGATTTTTTATGTGACAGGGTCGTTAGCCCTATGCACAACTGTCCCTGGTACCCTCCATATCTGGAAGTTCAGTATCTCCTCATGAGACAAAGGTCATATTATTGTTAATTAAAATTATTGCTGGATGTAAATTTTGTATCTTACCTTACTGATTTCATTGTTCTTCTACAGCAAGACATCAGCTTTGACATTTCTGATTTGAATGCACAGGTTGTAAGAGAAACCAAGCAAAGGTAAACGGTTATATTCCTTAATCTGATCGTGTGTCATATGTCCTAAATCTGATTGTATATGCCATGCAATTTCATTAATCTGTTTGCTTAGACCAGGACATTTCATTAATCTGACTGTTTAGGCCATGACATTTCATAAATCTGATTGTATATGCCATGAAATTTCATTAATCTGATTGTGTATGCCATGACATTACATTTATCTCATTCAGCCTGCCATGATATCTGATAAGGCCTGTCATCATATCTCATGAATCTGATTAAGCCTGTCATCATATCTCATGAATCTGATTAAGCCTGTCATCATATCTCATGAATCTGATTAAACCTGTCATCATATCTCATGAATCTGATTAAGCCTGTCATCATATCTCATGATTCTGATTAAGCCTGTCATATCTCATGAATCTGATTAAGCCTGTCATCATATCTCATGAATCTGATTAAGCCTGTCATCATATCTCATGAATCTTTTTAAGCCTGTCATCATATCTCATGAAGCTGATTAAGCCTGTCATCATATCTCATGAATATGATTAAGCCTGTCATCATATCTCATTAATCCTATTAAGCCTGCCATGATATCACATTGAATTTGTTGGTAGGTAAGCATGTAATTCAGTGTAGTTATCACAACTGTTGTCTGTTTGCAGGAGTTTGTCTGTTTCTCTACGACTTTTTCACTTGGGTTTTCACAACCAGTCTTTCTGGCAGGCTACTGATATCAATTGTAATGTGTACCTGGAAGGTAAGTTGTCAATCAGTTCAGACTTTATTAACCATGTGTTCCAGGAATGTATTTTATTATATAAAATAAAAAAAAATATAATGAAAAAATAATGATTATGAACTATTAACATCATTTTTGTTATTTTATTAACCAGACTTGTACCCATCAACGTTTTGACATTTTATAGATTGAAACTATTACTACTTCCTTATAAAACTGGTCTCTGTATGTGTTCTCTGAAACCGCTTTCTAAAATTACTCTCTATAACTGGTCTCTGTCACTGCTCTCTGTAACATGGTCTCTGTCACTGCTCTCTGTAACTGGTCTCTGTCACTGCTCTCTGTAACTAGTCTCTGTAACTGGTCTCTGTCACTGCTCTCTATAACAAGACTCTGTAACTGGTCTCTGTCACTGCTCTCTGTAACTAGTCTCTATAACTGGTGTCTGTCACTGCGCTCTGTAACTGGTTTCTGTAATTCTTCTCTTTAACTGGTCTCTTTCACTGCTCCCTGTAACTAGTCTCTGTAACTGGTCTCTGTCACTGGTCTCTGTCACTGCCCTCTAAAACTAGTCTCTCTAACTGCTTCCTGTCACTGCTCTCTATCCCTGCTCTCGGTAACTACTTCATGTAAAGAAAATAGAGAAAAACTGAAATTTCGGCTTCGGTTCGGCGCTGAAAGTAGCCATTTGATCACTTTCGGCCTAGTTTTGGTTTCGGTCGAAACTGAAAAGTTAACTTTCGGCTTAATTTCGGTTTTAACATAAAGAGAAAAGTTAACTTTCGGTTTAATTTCAGTTTCAGCCGAAATTGACTGAGACTTTTGCCCATGGGCCGAAAGTGACGGAGGTTTTCGGTCATCTACCAGAAGACAGACTGCCTGTCTGTCTCTAGGCTGACAATCTGATATCCATTAATGCTCAACGTCTTACTGTTATTGTATGTTATATGACTAATACTCAGCGAAAGCTGCCCGCAGTTGCATGATGACCTACTGGTCCTATATTTCCATAAAATTACATTTCAATTAGGCCTAGACAAATGTCAACAATTTTGTGGAAGAAAAACTAAGGGAATGGTAATATTTTTATCATCATTTTTGTTTTAATTTTTTTTCAAAAATAAAATTTGGAACCGAAGGTTTATTCAATTCTTTCATTTGTGATATTTATTATAATTTATCATTATCATGCTCATCAGTGTTGTCATAGCCAACTTAGGCCTTTTCAAACCATTAATTTCTTGAAATTCATCATTATCACGCCCATAAACATTGTTATTGACAAAATAACATAAGTATGCATGTATCACAGGTTCGTATTATAATGATGTAGTAAGGCTACAGCAGACCTGTTTACTTATATGATCTTGGCGACAATTTACATGTTTTTACGATTTTGTGTGGAGACCGGTCAGAACAACAATTTTAAGCTATTTATGTAAACACAAAGCATTTGTATGACGAAAACAGCGAAACATTGTGGTGATATTTTTATAGCCTTATAACATTTATTTAGGTGGCTATTTGCTCTATGAGAGCAACAATAATTATTGTAGGTATATGTTCTAGTTTGTAATTATATTGTAAAAGAAAAGGTCTATTTTGCATTAATTGTTTCCCCCCCCCCCCTTTTTTTTTTCTCCAAATATTCTCCTACCATATTAATTTAAAAACATGTTAAAGAAATTTAAATTACTTTATATTAAAATGGTAAAAACCAAAGAATTTATTAGTTCATGGGTCTTAAACTCAAATCATCCAGGGGCCGCAGGAGGTAGAGTCTGATTAAGACTGGGCCGTATCAAGTATTCCACACAAAAAGCGATTGAATATTCATTAAAGTAAACTGTTACAATCTGCTCAACCTTTATAAAGAACAAATAAAAACATTAAGGGTTCTCAAGAACTAGGCTTTACTTTCTTCCATCTACTCACTGTTGCCAGAGACCTGGCAGCGCTTTTTTTTTACACATCTGAGCAACTTTTGCCTGAGTGAGGAAGCAACTGAGACCCTCAGTATACATTGAAGATGCTCAGTAAGTTTGGCCCAGAACTTTGACTTGTTAAAGTGCATAGTAGAAAAGAGCTTTTCACACAGATAGGTACTCCCAAAAAGTCATATGATCCGCTTGAACAACCTCGAAATCTCAGGCAAAGTAGAGGGCAGTGCAATAAAATGTCCATTCTTGTCTGTTATTCCATTCACCTCCCTGCGCGGGGCACCTTGCACATTAAAGGAGAAAGGGTCAGCAAAAAGTGAAAAGTGGCTGTCTGTGTTTTGAAGTCTAAAAAATATGATCAAATTCTTTCTGTAGCTTTGCAATGACATCAGTATACTTACTAATAAAGATCAATACTCGGAGGTTGAGAGTCTATCTCTTATGACCTTAGGCCGTGAAACATAGCCTAGTAGTCCCTTGGGACTCCTGCCATGCAACTCGGCCTTGAGTAAAAGGGTTCTGGGCATTACTTCCACTCTCCAAGGGCCGGCTTTGCGTCACCACCCCCGGTGCCCAGTGAGTCATCCGGTCGGGACGTTAGGGTTTGAACGGCTTTGCTACCTCTCCGGAGGTGACGTGGCGAAGCCACCCCCACCGTCCAGGGAGATGTGCCTTCCTTGGTGTGGGACGGCTTTACTTCCACTCCGGGAGTAGTCACGAGCTTAACTTTCTCCCACCGTTCCTAAGAGTTGTGCGAGCAAGTTTGGTTCCCAACGAATTGTTTCCCCCCGGGGAGGCGTTGCGTTGCCTCAAACCCGCATTTCTCCGGGAGCGTTTCGGACAGGACTGTGAAAGGGTCAAAACGGCTTTTACTTCCTCTCCGGAGGAGGCGTTGCGTTACCTCAACCCACCGTTCTGGGAGTTGTTCGGGCTGGACATGGCGAGGACGAAACGGTCGCCTAGGGGCGGCTTTCTCAGGGATCCTTACATAAAAAAATCCCACTTGACCCTTTTCTTATGTTCTAGTTCTAGCATTTTGTTATAACAAAATTACTTACCAGATCAACAATTTTTGTGTAGGTGATCCAGCACAAGATGGCTGAAATGAAGTCGGACATTGCAGTTGGCAGGGCTTTTGTGGATCGCTGCATTGAGCTGCACAATGAGAAGAAACTTGATGGAAGCACAGCATCAGTGGCTAAGTATTGGTAATGGTTGATTTTTTTATACAAACATAAGTTTGTTTCTCTGACCATTGATTAGGCTGCACAGACCACAGTGTCATCTGTTGTTTTTTTTTCTTCCAACAATTAAGACTGTATAGGCTCATTAAAACTGTTTCCATAAAGATTGATTTTAACAGTAATTTAGCTTAGCATGGTTAACCAGTGTTAATAAAGTAATTAATTTTTTACCTTAGAAGTTATTATGTTGTCTAGTGATAATAGTGTTGTAAAATGAGCTGTCTAGAATTTGAAAACCAACCGTCTACTATGATTTAACTGGTACCATATTTTGAAAAAAGAGCAACATGGGGAGCATAAGAATTTTAGAAAGGCTTAGGTGGGGCATGGCGCAAAAAAGGTTGGGAAACACTGATTTAGACCTTTTTAAATTAAATTGTCTTAAAATCAGTTTCATAAGTACACAAAGCACTGTTGTAACATTTAATGAATATTAATTAAATACTTCATGTGTAATTGATCCACAGGGTCTCTGAACTCCAGAATAAAATTGCTAACCAGTGTGTCCAACTTCATGGAGGTTGGGGCTACATGATGGAGTACCCTATTGCCAAGGCTTATGTGGATGCTAGGGTCCAACCCATCTATGGTGGCAGCAATGAAATTATGAAAGAGCTCATTTCTCGCCAGATTTTTAATTAAACATGACCACTGTTGAATATATTAATGAAAATGATTCCCACATCTAATACTGTTGGTGATTTTCATGATTATTGTTTGCACCCTATTATATTTTAGCAATGTTAGAGAAAAGTCGGTGTTTCTATAAAGATTAATAATGTCAACATGATTAATTTATATACACAATTATGAAATTTTGTACAGTAAAGCTTTGTTATGTGTCATTCATAAAGCTGGAATGTATTTTCATATGTGAATGCTTTGATTGTTTTAAAGTTTTTGATTTAAACAAAGAAGCCTGTTGGTGAAAAATGCAATGGCTGTTTTCCAAAATTAAGGACTTACTGTTTTTACACCCTCATAATCCTTTGTGAACTTTATAATACTTCATCCCATACTGCGTCTTTGATACATGTTATATCTGTTTTACACACCAGTTATTTATTTCTACTTCTTTTCTATGAGATGTTAAGCAGCTTACATAAAGGCCTACAACTACTTAGTTTGACTTTGCTCTCTTAACCAAACAGTTGCATCTATTTTTGCTGTCAGATTTTAAAATATTTTTCTGGAAATTTCCTTAGTTTAGTTATGTTTCATGTTTTTACTTGCTTTTTAAAACATATTAATAGTCCCATGATGAATTTAATTTGCTCTATGAAGTGATTTATTTTTTACTACTTATTTCATATTTTCATTTGTCTAGCTCAGGCCATCTCTACTCGAATTGCTGCCATATACTAAATCTACTGTTTCACTTATGATATCTTATACATGATTTGTTGATATATGGATTGTGATAACTTATAAAAATTCTTTCTACATGTTTTGGGATACACAATGATTTATATAATAAATATGTTTTTTTTAGTTATGCCAGTGTTGTTTTTTTCCAATTCATTTAGAATGATTTGAGACTGAAATACACACATCGTATATCATCATATATTTAAAAACGTATTTATTCATTGCCATTTAAATTACTGGCAGTATCACAGAGTTTTAAAAAAATATTACATCAAAAGACAAAGAAATAAATGCGCTTAAGACATAACTGGAATGTGTCACAAAAAAGGCTATAGCATACTTTGCATTATAATGTAGATATTTCAGGTACATTTTACCAATTAATTTATTTAGACGATTAAAAATGTGAAATAGAACAATTACAGTAAAATACAGATTGAAAAAGTTAGAATTTGTTACCTCATTAAAAATGTTTTTAAAAAAAACGTGACAAAAATACAATTACAGATTACTTGCAAATTAAGAAGTACGTAAAGCACAAAACTTGCTTTGGTTGCCACTTTATAAACCAGGACATTTAATGTTTATAAAAAAATTCCCTTGATAAATATCAATGATAGTAATTGATATCCTCTTAAATTTCTTAAAAGCACAATTATTAATATGAATATTGTCAGGTAAGGAGTCAAGTGACCAACTGTTAAATAGTTAGGAAACCCATGTTATCTGACACTAAATATGCTTACAAGAAGTTCAGCTTCTGTTAACGCTACAGACATCTGAGTGTTGGTTATGTCATCTGTCATTCATGTTACTGTTTATGTTTCTATAAATAAACTTTCAAAATGGTAGGCTTAAGTTATAGGCATTTATTCGTATTTTAAAATGATAAAAAGGCAAATATTTTATCAATATATTGAGGCATAAATAAGATTACATGATAAAATAATCAGCTATAAATCCTTTACTACAACTGCAAATTGTTAACTGGCAGGTTATCTAGTTCAGATTTGTAATGTCCTTTTGGAATCGGAAAGTCAAATACAATAGGTTTATTTTTCAGCTTGTAGGCGATAGTGCAATTTGATCCATTAATGAAAACTGTCTGCCCATCTGTTGTGATACCGTATCCTGTTGAATAAACAAGTATGGGCAATTACTAAACTCTTGCGTAACATGACAGTACTCCAGATGTGACATTCTTATGTAAAAAGACACTAACTTCTTTATTAATTCCATTTACAACTTAAACTATTTGCACAGACATAATTTTAACAAATACCTTCATGTATGTGTCCAAACAAATGGTACTTTGGCTTGACTCGTGTTTGTACTGTTGTCAAAAGCTCTACACACCCTGCCCTGAGTTTATTACTACATAAGTCCCCATGACCTGAACAGTTGAAAAGCAACAGACAATTTTAAAAAGAAAAATTTTAAAAAGCTGCTTTGTTATCTTTAAATAAAATAGTCCAGTGTATTTGTTTTCTTTGAAGATACAAAAAAAGAATACACTTCTTCAAAATATTTGTTATTGTTTTGTACAAGTTTTAATGTTATCAAGAATTATTCTTTCTCAACATCCGAGGTAGGATTTCTCATTTTATTGAAAAATTTTGGTGAAATATAATTTTAAATTTATGTGTTTACAATTTAGTTTGTAAAAATCCTTATCTATAAGGATTACCTAGCGGAGGACCATGTGTCATCAGTATGTCTGTGTCTTCAGGTATAAGGTCCCATTTCTCTAAACAAGCTTCTCCCCGAGGTAGATTGAAAGCCCAAGAGCAAAACTCAGGTTGCCTGCATCATATGAATAGCTAACTTTTTAGAAGAGGTTTTCAAAATTATTTAAGACACAGCAATAAAGGCATGCTTCTGTCATCTGCGTGCCCTGGGTCAGCTGCATCCTCAACTCAGGAGAACAGCCAATGCTGTAGCAATAACTCTAATCCAGTCAAGATTAGATTATTGTAATAGTTGTTTATGGGGTTTACCTCAGAACCAAATTCAGAGACTCCAAAAGATACAAAATACTGCGGCACGCATTGTATCGTGGATGAAAAAATCTGACCACATCACCCCAGTTCTACGAGATCTCCATTGGGTTCCTGTGAGTGAGCGCCTTAACTACAAAATTTTTTCCCTGGCGAACAGCTGCATAGATGGCTCAGCACCGGAATATCTCAAGGAACTGATTTATAAACATGAATCCTTGAAGAGCCTGCGGTCTTCTTACAACACAGGCCACAAAGCATCACAATGAATATCAGTCTTGACTCCACTAAATCTCTTCTAGCATACTTTACACCAATTTGGAGGCTACTTTATTCCAATGAGATACTGGACAATGAAAAAAGACTGTTTGCAGTGCCCACTTCCTTAGTGAACTTTAAAGAATTCTAATATGAAAAATAAAAATAATAACTGTGTATGGGAGTTTTATGACATGGCTCTGCCGGTGGTGTTTCAGAGCCCTGAAAAAGACCCCTGATTTGTGAACTATGTTATTTCAGAAAGGGACACCTGATTAATAATATCTTGGTGCCTTCATACCCTTTCAATCCTTATTGTCTCATCCATCTGTTATTGTTTTCTCTACTATCTATGGATCATGGAAAACACTTTCTTTGAATCGCACAAACTGGAAAGTTGACTCACTATTGGAACACACTCTTCAGAGAGTCAACATACCGCCCACGCTCAAAGAAAAGGCATATTGTGGAAAAGAAGAATTGCCTCCAATATCCTTAGATGCCAAAACACATGCCATCCATGCAGGCGAGCTTTCCTGTCCCAAATAGGACATGCAAGACACCTGCATACTCAATATCAAATACATTTTTTGTCATCTTACTAAGTAAAACAGAAAAAGTTGAAAAATGGAATAAAATCACGAGATGTAGAAATTTTTATAACTAAGACTCAGGCCCATGCCCAAATGTAAAGCCCCATAGATTCCAACTTTTTAGACCTGACTTAAACAAAAAATATTTTTAAAAAAGATGTAAACATTACTTACCATGGAGAGCCATAGATTTTAATGCCACAAATTTCAATACTTGAATCCATCAAATAAATGCAGTGTTTTAGAAGTTCTCTGCTAGACTTAACACCCAACTCTTCCAACACGTCTTCAAAATTATGTTTCTATTAAGAGCAGAAGTAAATGTATACATATGTGCCACTTGTGTGAAAGTAAATAAACTTATTGGGTTACCCTAACTGTAGACTGAATGTAAACTGCCTGTGCTCTCTGGCAAAAAATGTGTAGTAACCAATAGATGTAAATTCGAAACATTATTTATGAGATTGCAAATTATGGGATTCAATTATTTGTTTCTTCTGTGTAACTTTATTCCTTAAAGGCCATGTGGTATCCTTAGAATATAATAGTTTAGTGATAAATATTGACATATGCTTGTTAAAGGTTCAAGATGTATATAAATATGCCAATATGCTAGGTCTATTCGCCTCTTACCACAGTTTATTCATATTACTAATGACCAAGTTTTTAATTTGGTTCCACATGTGTCCACTAACTGCTATGTAACAAAATGGATAAATGCTTGGACTAGTTTGAAAGAAATCCAAACCCCTTATATTATTATTTTATTGTTATTAGTTAGGTTTCCCTTGCATTTGTAAGGGGTCGTTCGTAAATTATGTCACGCTAAAAATAATCTTTTTGGACCCTCCCCACCCGTCACGAAGTGTCACAAATTCTATATGCATGTTATTCCCATAGCAATCATTTTTGATATAATTAAGGCATTCAATGGACTTGAAGAGCTTTGGTTAAAGCTGGTCTTGTGATAAATGATCTTGTGATCTGCAGGCAGAAAAGTAGGGACAGGTGGATAGGTGGATCAAGACTAAGATGGATTGACAATGTAGAGAAGGACAAAACCATGGAGGCAGAAAGCTGTGGATTGATCTGAATGGAAGGAAGTGGTGGAGCAGGCCAGGGTCCTAAAAGGGTTCTAACGTCACTGATGATGACTACAATTTTTAAATACAATTGTAAACTATAATTTCAATATTTTATTCATTAGAGTTAAGCAGACCACAAGCAGTTTCAGCAGACCGACAACAGTCTGTGGACTCTCACATGAAAACCACTGCGCTTGCAAATGGTGGTGTCAAAACAGTAGAAAAATCTGCCCTGCAGCCCTGTCATTAGTCACATATACCACGCACAGTTATCAATACAGACCTGTATCATGAACTTTGTTCTCAAAAGATTTACATTCTTAACCATCTCCTCGTCAAGTGTGTTGTCATGATTTCCAGCTATTACAATCTTGACTTTAAATGGCAGACGGGCTGATAAAACAAAACAAAAAAAAAAGAAACAAAAGATCTTGTAAGGTGAAAACAGAACCATTTTACATATTGTAACAATTTATCAGAACTTTTTTGAAATGTCTTAAGTAAATTGACTAAAGGTGCCATGTAAATATTGTATTTCTATGTCATGTATGATGCCCTAACTCACTTGCCAGTTTTATCCTTGAATGAATGCTTGATTTCACCTTATTTCAAGTTAGATATTCTAAAGTTTCTTCTTCAATCAGGAACTATGTTCAGAAAGCATTATTTTAGAAATGAATAGGATAATAATCTACCTAAAAAGCTGTCAAAATCCTGAATGGCTTTAGGTAGGCCAACTGAAGTAAGATCGCCAGCGTGCAAAAGAACATCTCCGGGGGGAACAAAGTTATCCACTTTTTCCACCAAACTGTGTGTGTCAGAAAGAAACACAAAACGAATTTTGTCTGGAGAGATGGGCGTACCTGGGTCTAATGGTTCCAAAGTTTTCACAATCTGAAAATTATTTAAATTAGCATTGGAAAAATTGGCAAAACTTAGTTATAAAAGCAGCTGTAACTTTATTAGATATTGAACTATTCAAAGCATGTGGTCCTGACAACATCAAACTTCCATTGCTCAAAGAATTAGCCAAAGAAATCGCTCCTGCCCTGACAATCCTCTTCCAATCATCGCTGTGCACAGGAAATGTTCCAGCAGACTGGAGAACAGCGCATGTCACTCCAATCTACAAGAAAGGGGAGCCTTCTGACCCTGCCAACTATCATCCGATATCTCTCACCAGCGTGGTCTGCAAACTGTTGGAGCACATAATCATAAGCACAGTCATGAAGCATCTTGAAAGCCAAAATATTCTCAATGATTGTCAACATGGCTTCAGAATCAATAGATCATGTGAGACCCAGATCCTTGATTTTGTAGAAGACTTGATGACCAATCTGGAGAACCACAAGCAAACTGATGTGCTGGTGATGGACTTCACAAAGGCATTTGACCGTGTCAATCATAGTTTGCTTCTACACAAACTCCAGATGTATGGGATCCAAGGCACCACTAAAACATGGATCTCTAGCTTCCTCAGCCACCGATGCCAAGCGGTAGTGGTGGATGGTACAAGCTCCTCCTTTGTGAATGTGAAGTCAGGGGTCCCCCAGGGATCAGTGTTAGGCCCCTGTTTGTTCCTAGCATACATAAATGACCTACCCGAGAAACTGACATCCCAAGCAAGACTGTTTGCAGATGATACAGCGGTGTATAGGACGATCGCCAACAGATCTGACCAGGACCAGCTACAACAAGATCTCAATCGGTTAGCTGAGTGGGAGATGAGCTGGGACATGGAAGTTCACCCTGCCAAGTGCCAGACACTATCAGTCTCTAGAAGTTGTACTCCTCTACACTACCAATACGAACTGCATGGCCATATACTTGAGACAGATTCCTCAGTAAAGTACCTGGGTGTTACCATTCAAAGAGAGGTTCGCTGGGACCAGCATATTAAAAATGTATGTAACCAAGCAAACAAGACCCTGGGATTCTTAAAACGTAACATGAAGATTGGCAACTCCTGTGTAAAAGAAAGAGCATATAAAGCGTTTGTCCGTCCGATTTTAGATTATGCATCTTCAGTCTGGGACCCATTTACCCAGAAGAGCATTGACAGGTTGGAGGCGGTCTAGCAACAGTTGGCTCGCTTTGTCCTGAACCGATACAGGAATACCTCTAGTATTGGCAGTATGCTGGAAACACTAGGCTGGTCACCATTGGAGGAACGACGACGACAATCCAGGCTCTCCATGATGTACAAAATAAATAATGGGCTGGTCCACTGTTCCAGTATTAAACAGAAACTCGACCCTCTCCCCCATAGACAGCGATGAGGCCATGACAGGCAATTCCGGCTCATACCTGCAAGAAGCCAGTGTAGGAGCTGCTCATTCCTGCCCAAGACAATTAGGGACTGAAACAAGCTTTCAAAAGAAACAGTTGAGGCGACAACACTAGACACATTTATGTCTATTGCCTCAAGCCTTCCAACCCCCATTGCATGATTCCTTCACAAAGTAGCACTTGTAATCAATGAAATATCCTCATCAGCACCAGGCACAGAAACATTGCAAATCCCTTCTACATGCATAGGAGCCAAAATGATCAATAAATTGATCGTGGGCCCTTAATATATAGAAGAAGAAGAAGAAAAGATTCATTCTTTTTAAAAAAGTGAGACTTTTATTATTATTATCATTATACCTGTTTTACTTTCAGTTTTTCCCATGCTTTGGTTGGATCCCGGGTCAGTGGGTGCATTGGTACTTTAAACTTTTGCTCAGCATCAGAAGATCCAGAGAGTTTCTTATGTACCCCTGAAGTCAATTTCTTCAAATGGTTCATTGTGATGATCTATGTTAAAGCATACTCCTAGATTTTTATAGAAAAATAAAATCTAAAACTTAAATCAACAACAAACAATAATATATATGGTTGCTAAGTAATTAATTAAAATGCCACAAAATCTGAGACAAACTATTTTCTGGCCCAACCTATAGCTATAAGATAAACCTACAAATTCTACATTGTAGTTGAATGCAGAGCATTGATTCAATTAAATATCATCCAAATAATCAATTAAAAACGTGAAAATCAAACAGTTGAAACAGATAAATGCATAGGGTAAAAAAAATATTTACAAATTATAAGTAAAGGTAAAAAAAATGTCTCGTGAATGGTAGAATTGGGCTCAATATTTAGATACACACAAAAATCTTAGTTTCAACTAAAGAGCTCTATAATTATTGTTACTCATAGCCTCTGAGAAGAATAAACAACAATATATGATATCATTGATTGTTTAAATTAATATAAATCAAAATCATTAATGTGAGAGTCTATAGGGCATATACCTTATCTTATTATATTTTGAAGTACAATGTTTACCTTTAATTTAAAAAAAAAATTATATTTAAGTCTGGAGATTTAATATTTTTAAATCATTGGTAAAAAGTGCAAGTTCATTTAAAAAAAAAAAAAATTGGACCTGATATTAGTATACTTATTAATACACTTTTAAAAAAAATATTAGTATGCAAACTGGCAAGCTGAAATATTAATAATTAGTTTTGCAATTTTGTATGGCCTACTTGGTATTAACAATAAAACTAAAATAACGATAAGAGTCTTATCAAGTTAATTAAGACGGTAACTTTCTTCCGTGGGAAATGTATACAAGTACAAGTTCTTTAGCTAGTTAGAGTTTGGTTTGTCATTCAAACAGAATGGGACTTACTGTAACGGTGTCAAACGAAAATATCTGCAATGATCACAGTCACATCCTATGAATGTCCTATCGTTATAGCACTTCACAATAAATGTCTTTACATTGAATTATAATTGATTAAAATATAGAAAATATAGTCACAATAAAATGCTATATAATATTAAGTTATTACGCTGATTTAACAACACAAGTCGTAAAGGGTTATCTTCAAACTCACCAAAGTTCTCAGTGTCGTCTGTGTAGGTAGTTTATTAAAGTATATGCCTATACGTAACGAACGGCGTAGACGTAGCAGTGACAGGGTCTGTCAGCTGTACGGGATATGACAATTCTTCGTTAGCATGCCTAAGCCATGCTAGTGTAACAAAAGCGGATATTTCAACTCATCTAACCTTTATTTATAGGACACGGGGCTTGCGTTATCTGACCGAACTCTTGACTCTGACGTGCATCCGGAAAACCAAAAAGTTTTCTGGACCACAGACGCATGAATCATTAATATAAATTATAGCCTATATTTATTTATTTATTTAGGCATTTTTATATAGCGCTTACCTTAAAGCTCTAAGCGCTTTACAATTATTAAAAACATGTAAACTAACTACAATAAAAATAAGACATTAGGGTAGTAACTACTATACTATAGAAACAATTAAAATGGCTATAAAACGAGGAAACTTTGGCACGTTTTGGCCTATATTACAGGATTAACCCGAGACAGAAAATGAGGCAGGGCAAGGAGGGTGCATCACAGGTCATAGGTCATACTTATACATATGCTAAAAAAAAATATCAAAGACGGATAAGAAAAGCATTTTGTTTCAAGTGTAGTCCCTACCTAAAGGTAGTGGCATAGGAAGCGGATTCAGAGGGGGTGCCCTACCTAAAGGTAGTGGCATAGGAAGCGGATTCAGAGGGGGTGCCCTACCTAAAGGTAGTGGCATAGGAAGCGGATTCAGAGGGGGTGCCCTACCTAAAGGTAGTGGCATAGGAAGCGGATTCAGAGGGGGTGCCCTACCTAAAGGTAGTGGCATAGGAAGCGGATTCAGAGGGGGTGCCCTACCTAAAGGTAGTGGCATAGGAAGCGGATTCAGAGGGGGTGGTCCTCCCGGGAAGCATTTTTTTTTCTTCTGTAGATTGAGGGACGGAATTTTTGGCCAGCTGCAGAATGGAAGTGTGTTGGCAAAAAATTGTATCCGCCGCGGGAGGCACAAAACCGAGATACGCCACTTTCTATAGATCTATTATATAATTTTAAAACTGTTTAAGCAACATACGGTGACAAGATTTTTCTGGGCGTAACCTGGGATCTGGGGGGGTATAAATGTCATAAATATGAAGCATCAACAAGTGAATTGTAATTATTAATGTCATAATCATTACACACTAATATTTCTGAGATGAGAGGATAGCTAACAGGACATCAGGATTTTTACAAATAATAACATATAATAATTCAACTTTTCAAATGGATCACTTAAACTGCATTTGACAACCAGCTTATGTTTCAATGTATCCATTTTCCGTCACGATTTATCTAGTGTCATAATGTTGTTTTAATCTGAGAACAGAGTGGGAGCAATTCTTCTTCTTCTGAGGGCCCACGATCAATGATCAATGAATTGATCATTCTGGCTCCTATTGTCCCATGTCTGGGGAAAAGTACGCAGTTCGCCGGAAAACGCCACAGGCCGGGACATTTCCTGACCTTTCGGGGACGGGTGATGCGAGCCCTGGACGTCTGGTTACCATAAGTAAACCCTCCACACGCCCTTCCTTCGCTAGTATCAACATTTGACTATCCTGCTCGGTCAATTCCATTTTTCAACGACGAGGTGAACCACACTGATACAGACTGACAGGTATAGGTCACTAGCCCTAAATCACCGGTCCGCCATTTGGGGAACATCAAAGAAGATTCGAATAAAATTGACGTCCCGATTAAATAGGGCACCGGTCTCTGCGGTAGTTTAAATAAAGTTCTTCAACTTTGTACCGCATACCAAATACTTTGGGAAGCACTGCTCATCAAATATTGGCTCACCTTCCTTAATTAACTTAATTACATTTTTTGTTTAAAAAAAAAAAAAAAAAGAAAAGAAAAACGAAAGTGCCTGACCCTCCAACTTCACCCATCAGCGATAAGAATAGGTCAAAACTAACAGTGTCGTATGAGTAGGCCTATAGCCTATAGATGTATCAACTTAAATAGGGCGATTCGTTTAGGCAATTTATCCTTCTACGTTACGTCAGCTTTTTCGGAATAAAGAAATCCCGCATTCGCTAGTTGACTATCAGACATCACTATAGAATTTAAAAAAAAAAAAAAAAAAAAAAAAAAAAAAAAAAAAATAAAAAAAAAAAAAAAAAAAAAAAAAAAAAAAAAAGAAAAGAAGCTCAACCGTTAAATTTAAATGACGTCAAAGATATATTGACAAAAAATTGACCTCTCTCCCCACGTCGAATTTCCACAAATTTGCTACAAAATTTAGTCACCCCATTTAACACACCGGATCCAAAAAAATAAAAAAAAAAAAAAAAAAAAAAAAAAAAAAAAAGAAAAGAAGCTCAACCGTTAAATTTAAATGACGTCAAAGATATATTGACAAAAAATTGACCTCTCTCCCCACGTCGAATTTTCACAAATTTGCTACAAAATTTAGTCACCCCATTTAACACACCGGATCCCCCCCCACACACATTTTTTGCTCACTCTTGCTGCGTGACGTCATTAATGGATGACCAGACGTCAACAGTGCACGCTTAAGATTTAAAAAAAAATAATTAAACTTCTTCATATCAAACAAATATTTTGATATTTATTAACATTCTAATAAAGACTGTTCATATTAAATAGACCAGCGTACCTTAAAATGAATGTACTTTAGATTGATTAGACTGGGACTGGCGTAGGAAGGGTGGGTTGGGAGGGAGCGGTCCACACCTGTCGGAGCCATTTTTGACCAACTCGGCCAACTGCATAGTTTTTTTTTGTGAGGGGATGAGAGCTAACATCTTGCCCCGTCCCGGGCGGCACCAACACTCTAACTATACGCTACGCAACTGGGTGG
Source organism: Lymnaea stagnalis (assembly GCA_964033795.1). Classification (NCBI taxonomy): domain Eukaryota; kingdom Metazoa; phylum Mollusca; class Gastropoda; family Lymnaeidae; genus Lymnaea; species Lymnaea stagnalis. Next base: position 314,854 of record CAXITT010000772.1, read on the forward strand.
AGCTAATGGCTACCGACGTCACAACGTGAAGAGGATTTTGACTATAATAGACTTTTTGGTATAAAAACAACCACATGACTATGACATGGTCCGAAAACAAATATACGGTAAAATAAAGGTTACATTTTCGCTCGTAACATGAAAGATTGACGCGTCCTTACTTGCACCCGGTGACAGAAAGTTTCAGGACCTTTGCTACAACAAAGGAATATGAATATGAACTAAATGGATGTGGAGCGGAGCTTTTGTTGTTATTAAATATAACTAAAGCATATAATTATTATATGTAGGCCTACGCCTACACGTGAATGTCACAGAAAAAAATCCTTAAAAGGAGACTCTTGTTTTTAAAAAAAACTCTCAGATTTAAACGCTTTTTAATCTTGTCTTTTTTTTGTTTTTTTTTTTTTTTTTTTTTTTTTTTTTTTTTTTTTTTTTTTTTTTTTTGCTTCTAGATGCCAATGGTGCTTGTTAACATTGTTCAAAATTTGGATGTCTCTGACTTATAATCATTTTTTTTAAGGTGGGGGGTGTGGGGTAAAGTTGTTGTGTGGCTTTTTCGGGCAATGAAGAGATTATGTGGAGGGAGAGTGGTGGTGCAGGTGGGAGAGGCAGTTGGGGACTGGTGGTGATCGAGGAGTAAGGGTATGAGTATGAATGATAGAGTTAGAGGGAAGGGGGGACAGTGGAATATATGAATCATATAGATTATTAAAGTAAAGAATATTATGGCTTGAATGGGTTCAGTAATTTTACACTAGGTCCGGGTATCTTGAGAAAATACCTGGTGGGCCCAAGTGTTACAAAAAAAGAGTTAACTTCTAATTTTCTATAATTTATGCCGGTCTTTAAACAATAGTCAATAGACCTAATGCCAATGACAGTCATATAACCTACCTGCTGGCCTTAAACAGAAAGCCTACAGACAATCCTAACCCCTACACGCTGTCCTTTAAACAATAAGCCTACATTACTAGGTCTACACCAGCCTCTAAGCAAAAAAAAAAAAAATTAAAGATATAAAACATGGTTTAGCTATTAAATAACCTACCTGCTGGCCTTAAACAGAAAGCCTACAGACAATCCTAACCCCTACCCGCCGTCCTTTAAACAATAAGCCTACATTACTAGGTCTACACCAGCCTCTAAGCAAAAAAAAAAAAAAGTAAAGATATAAAACATGGTTTAGCGATTACAGGTGAGTAGATAGCCTTTTAATTAAGTGCCTCAATTGTAGTACTCTTTTGTATCCAAAGCAAAACAAAATAGCAACATGATTCTCTTTTCGAGTACTGGCCCCTTGTTATGTTTGCCTATTAGAGTTTGATTAGAATTAGAAGGAGCAGCGTCAGGAATATTTTACGAAAAGTGAACTTATCAGAAATGGCAACCCCTATCAACTTAAGTGAGAGTGAATCTCAATTTTTTCAAGATCTAGTTCCACCAGAATCATTTAATATAAAAAAAATACAAATGGAAGAATTCACTAAAAGGCATTCACTGCTAAAGAATCGAGTTGTTTTAATTACAGTGAGTGTAGGACCTAACTCTAACTCTAACTAAAATAGGAAAAATGTATGCTATCCACCCCACCCTACCCCCTTTTTCTCTGCGTGTTGGGTCCTTTTTTTTGTTGTTTTTTGACATGGGCGCCATCTTTGTTGTCATGGCAGCATGTAGTACACAGTGGAAAAAAATGGGGAAGGAAAAGGGATATTGTGTAACAGTACTTCAGACAACAAAATTAGAATTAGAGCTTCATTTTTTCTATGGTGAATGTAGAAACTTTTTTGTATTGTATTCCTCTAGATATGCGGCTAGAAGCGTCAATGATGTGCGATCACCTTTCATAAGTAATTTCATCTATCCATCCCTGTGGAACTACAGCCCATGTATGGCTTTGGCCTGCCTCACCACCACATCCTTCCACTTAGACATAACTGATGCTTTTCATTTCCATGCTTTTCATTTCCATGCTCATTGCTTGGATTCCCAGCTGCTTTAGATCTTTTTCCACATCCTCCATCCATCTAATATCTAAGCCTAGGTCTGCCTTTGAGCCGTTTTCATCTGGGGTTTTGGTGGTTCACCCTCTTTACTCCTCTGTTATTTGGCATTCTTTCTAAGTGTCCCGCCCAGTGTAGCCTGCCCTTTTTATTTCTGCTATCAACGTGAAATCCTTATACAGACATACAATTTTAGCCGCTACATTAATTTCGTGGCGAACGTGACAACCTTTATTGTATCCCTCCAGATATGTGGCAAGAAGTCTTAATGATCAGCTGTCGCTTTCTTCCATCAAGTATCATTTAAAAGTGTGTGCAACAGCCACACACTGTGGTGAAAAAAGCATAAAAATAAAGAAAAATGATAAAATATATTTTTGAAATACCGGTATCCAAAATAATGAAAACTCAACTTACAGTTTAATTGATTAACTTTTATAAACTAAAGTTTATTACAGGTTTCACCAAAAATAAAATTCACAAGATGTCAGAAAAGTCCAAATCCATTTTTACATGGCACCAGAAAATAGCCTCATTTTGAAATATTATAATTAACCACGCTATGAAATATTAGTTTTTTAAAAAGTCATCAATCAAAAAATTTCATCAGCATATTAATAAAAAAAAGTGAACAGTTTTCTCTATCAACAATTCACGACTAAGGGGAGTTCCCTCATCCACAGAAACTCTGGGGAGAACTGTAAAGTTGACCAGACATAGTAGCATAATTTGTGAGCATGTAGGAAGTGGGTCTGCAGGTGCAGTCAGCCTCAGGCAGTACATTTTTACCTTATATTGACATGCAGCACTTTTGGCCCACTACATAATTACTGGCCGAATTACTTATATTTGGTTAGCATTATTACTTTTCTGGGAAACTTAGATTTTTGGTTACTTTTGGAAGCCACTTGGGTTTCACTGATTTGCTATTTGCCTGTGATAATCAGCAGCTGATTAATTATTATGTTTTAGCTTTAAATAATGAAATTGTTATAAATTTTAGGTAATACATTATACTATTTGATAGAGCTCGTATTTGGGCTACTGGGACTGGGAGTAAAGGTTAAACATCATTATGCAATAACTGCATCAGGAAAAAGAAGCGAGCGCTACTCTTCACCCAAACATTTTAACCTTGATGTCAATTGTGCCCGCCTCTGCAAAGTTACTTTGAATCAGCCCGTTACATGGCTAGAAATATGCCTTTGAGCACGGTTTCTAAAACTTTTCTGTAGTATGCACCCCATACAGATCATTTGACTAATCTCTCACTCTCTAAAAAAAGGTAACTATGCATTTTAAAATTGGAAACAAAATGGACTTTTAATTTTCTTATTAAAATTAAAAGAGATCTGTAAATCTTATAAAATAAACCCGTGACTTATTAAACAAACTTAAATGTAAATGAAGAAATTTAAAAAGTAATTAAATATATATATATATCATAACTTAAAAGTTAATGGCTTCTCTGTTCTTAAAATCAGGTTTCCTCGCACCCCTAGAAATGTCATCCCTCTGATTGGGAAACTCAGATCTATCACTCAATGAAAAAGTTGTGTGCCCAGGAAATCTGCCCCATTGTACAAGATAATATTTTAAAAAAAATCTAAATTAGTTATTATAACTAGCGGAAGCTGTCGTTGCTCCACTCCCCTACTGGCTATGTTACTGGTACATACATTTCTAATATTTTAATTACATACACGGGACATGGGAAAGTAGCCATAATACAAGCATTTCTTATTTTATGTAATATCTGGGCTCACCAGCATCCCCATTACAAAAAAATAAAAATAATATAATCTATTTTAGTTTTAGTCACTATAGCCCAAATAATGTATCCAGCTAATATTGTTAAAAATCTAACCTTGTGGTAAAAAAGAAAACAGTGTATTGTGCTAGTGTAGGTTTAACCAACCAAAACCACCAGAGGAGTTTGTTCCATTTTTGAAGTCTTGACAGCTCAGGAAAATAAAATCTGCCCTGATAGTGTAAACACTGATGAAGTTACAGAATTGGCATACAAATATAGACAGTGAATTTTGGGTGGGGGTGGGATGAATCATAGTGCGCTTAGACTTTGACATATGCGATTTGGTAACAATTTGATGAACAATATTTTATTATCATTATGTAGTTATACAACTAATAAGCATTTTAGTAGCTGATTAATCTTTCAAAAAAGAAGATTACAACAAATTGGCAAAATGGCTGAATTGGATCAATTAACAATTATCTGGTCAACACTAGAAGCAAATAAATTGGCCAAAAACAATGCCATCTAAATGTGTCCTAATAAAAACCACACTGCTTATTAAGCTTCTTATTTTTAAATATCACTATTATTATCTTAAAAAACTTTTTATATGACTTTTGCAAGTCAGGTGGAACTACAGTACCACTTGAGAGTAGAACTGTTCGCTTTATTGACAACTTCAGCATTGGTACAAGAGGTGCAACCTCAGCAGAGTATCCTTTATGTCTTCTATGCATCACAAAAGTCCAGGACCTGATAATCAACAACTTATGTAAAATTTAAAAAAAAATTAACAGAGGTACCTCTTTTTCCCTAACTGGTGTGACAGATATTTTCTAAAACAGGGCTATGCAGTTTTGTTTCTCCATCGTCATAGATCTCTTCAACCATTTTTTCAGAGGGTTGAGAAAAACATTTTGGATATTTTGTCAGTCTCTGAAAATGACCCAACTGTTATAACTGGTGAGATTTCTTAGTTCTTCTATTTATAAACCAGTTGTTAATGCTAATGTTTTTTATTAAACATTTTTAAAAAAGTTCTATTTCATTTGTTGGCATTGATATATAGTTAATCCTTTTTGATTTTTTTTTAAATGATACTTATAATGTCATCCATTAGGATTAAATTTCCCAAAATTTCATTAAATTTATTTTGAAATAGACATATATTCAATGTGAGTCTTGTGTTTCTACTTAGATTTCTCATTTTCAATAAATTTCCTAAAAAATTTCAAGATAAGTTTTACTTTCCGAACTATTTCTCAGACCACAATTTTAAAAAATTTAATTTGTCAAAACCATTTCTTCTATGACATTTTATTTTAATATATATATATACATATATATATGTGATAATATTATACAATACTGGACAACTCTTAGACAGCTTTATATGTTTCCTGACTTGTATCACAGGTAACAAAATTTTAAAAAAATATTTACTTCATATTTATTTTTGATATAAAACTGATTTTTACTTATTTTTAAGTTTCGTAAATAAAATTTTTTCTTATATTTCCTAGTAAGTCCAAGTTTAGCCAAGAGTTTGGCCCCTGTTGTCAAAGATTACCACAAATACAAAAATGAAGGCATGCTCTCTATGGTAGAGTTCACAACCCTTACTGAATATCTCATTCTGTTGCGGGCAGCCAGTGAAGCCATGCAGGCCTGTGGAAGAGAGGGGATGGTATACCTTGCAGCGGCTGTGGCTGATTTTTATGTTCCAAGAGGGTTAATGGTAATGAAACTATTCTAATTCTATTAATAATAATTTTGGTTGTTAAAATAATTTTTCGATACACTTTTATGAACCTCAATTGTATTAGGTGACGTCTGGCCACAGTTTATGAGCTTGTGTAATGGACAGTAGTCAAATGGAAGACTTGCAGTTGAGTTTTGTGTCATTTTTCAATTACAGCCTGAGCACAAGATTCAATCATCAGAAGGAGCATTAAAGTTGACTTTAGAGATGACTCCAAAAATGCTAAAACCCTTAGTAAAAGAGTGGTCGCCTAATGCTTTTGTTATATCATTCAAGGTAATAATAATTTTGTGTGTGTGTGCGCATCTAATGAACAACTCTTTTGCCTAAAACTTATTTGTTAGTTATAGCATAATATATTAATAATAGGTTAAAATAAGCAACAAATGAACTTTTCACTTTTTATTTATTTTTTTGTTAGAATTCTTTCGACTTGAAATATTTACATATGGTAATACTATTTAAGATAAATACTTTTTTTTTTTTTGCTGATTAATTCTATAAACTTTAATTAACACCAAGATTTCTTTTTAAATATTGGCTGCAGTTACATTATATCTGGAAACTGACACCAAATCCATAGTATTATCACAAATAACTAAAATATGTTGGCTAATGGAGGCTTTGACACTAAATGAGAACAGAGCATGACATTTAAACAAGTGTGGTCTGTAATATAAATGGAATGCAAATATTAAGTAATTAATTTTTTATCAAATTCCTTACACATTTTTAAATATTTCTTCACAGCTGGAAACAGATCAATCATTATTAATAGAAAAATCAAGGAATGCTTTGCTAGTCTATCAACACCAGGTAATCTATACTTTTGAGATGTCTATACATAAGTTTCAGCAGCCCTAAACAATCAAATGTTCTTTGCCTGGAGTAAAAGATGTAAAATTAAATCCATTATTATATTTTATTCAAATATCAAAGATTGTTTAAACATTTAATTGTGCTAAATATTTTCAAAATAATTAATTTAAAAAAAAACATTTATGCTTTATTTCATTTTGTGCAGATGGTCATAGCAAACATATTAGAGACAAGAAAAAAAGAAGTATTTATCGTTACCATGGATGCTGAGGAAATACTACGCCTTAGTGATGAAGAATTGGCAGCTGGGAGAGAAATTGAGGAACCCTTGATTGATAAGTTGGTAGAACATCACACAACCCTCCTCCTGTCCTAGAAAATGTATCAAGTCTTTCCTGGTAGAACAAGCTTGTTTGTTTTATTATTGTCACATTTTACAAATATATGTAAACAAATAATTGTGGAACATAGTTGAAAAAATATATTTAAAAAAAAGACAAGCTCATAACCTCTGTGATTTCTGTTTACTTAAATAGCATGGAAAGAAATACTTTATAAACAATCATTTAAATGTTTCTTTTTTTTTTAAAAAAATAGAACCATGTTGATCATTGATATTGATCTTAACTTGAAAATACAAGAGTCAAATTTTATTTCAAACCAACACTCATTGCGAACGCAGTTAATTGCTGGATCTTAAGGGACATAGTTGGAGGACATAAATGGAAGAAAATGCATTAATCTATTTCAACTTAATTCATCCAATTGTTCCCCATTCAAGATTGATTATCTAATTTACTAGTTACTTAGCAGTGATGTATTTCATATGAATGTGATTAAATTATTCTCTTATTTCAGATTCTCTGTTATTGTATACATTAAAAAATTGATGTCTAAGGAATTTTGTTATGCCTTAGTAGTAAGTAGATTAGGAAAACAAGATTTAATATTTATACCTTAATTGTTTATTCTTTTTAAAATGTTTGCAAATAACATTTGATACCTGTATAAAGAAAATCATAAGTTTCATCATCTGAATTATGACTTTAGAGAAATTAACAGATCAGTTAAGTGGGGAGAGAATCTTGTCTGATGTACTATATGTAGTCAATGTAAGAATTCCAAATATCAAATAGGATATGTTGTCATGGGATGAATAATTAAGTGATACATGTATATTATTAAATATGATTTTAATTTATTTTTAAATAATAAGGAATTTATCATGACATTTTTTTGTACACAATTCATATTGCTTTTTACCTCTGTTGAAGAAGTCTGATATATTGAAGATTAAACTTATTGTTTATGATGAATATGCCATTAGAAATAAACCAGTGATTTTTCTCAATATTTTGAATTAAAAAATCATAGATGAATTAAATTATGTATTTGATATTCTAGAATTCTTTACTGCCAAACCCATGCTTGCCATTGTTGATTTCTATTTTATGAGCTTCCAGTGATTTGATGTAATGGATTTAATGTTAATATTCCTGGATAACCATTTAAAAAAAAAAGTGTTTCATAGCTGCCTATCTCAAGAATTTCTAAGATTTCAACAAAGATACAAAGATTTTCAGTCAAAGAGCCAATGGGCAAAGATAAACACCAGCACAGATCAACTGTTCTTTGTTTTTGTCCCCTGATCAAAGTTTACTGCTAACAGATTTCAAGGTTTTATTTTTTCCTTTACTTAACTTCACTTCAACAAGCAAAGTTTTGTATTTTTAAAAACTATTTTCAAAATGTTGTTAGCGGAAAATTAACTTTTTGGGCAGACATATTTTTCTACCACATGGATTTTATAATTTTTTATAACTATTTCCTTGAACATATCATCAGTTCATAGGACAAAAGGTATATTTCATATTCCCTTTTACAGTAAAAATCTTTATTCATTGATTTTTTTTTAAAATTCAAATTAATTCATTATTTAAGGCTTATTTAAACAACCCCTAAAAACAAAGTTTTTCACATAAATTCTTTATAAAATGTAATATCAAGCAATAGGGGGTGGGGCTGAAAATTTGATTAACATGAATTCAAGTAACACACTTTGTAAGAATGCCAATTAGTAGGCCGCCCCCAAGGCTCCTAACCACATATTTTTTTATGCCCCTGAACTATATAATATTCTAATGTCACACCCGCTTTTACACCGCAGATTTATTACACCAACTATTTCTCTAAAACAAAAGAAAATATACACACGGAGTGCACTTGTGATATTTTAAGAATCTCAATTAGTGCAGTTATCTAGCATTTTATTTTGTGAAATCAAGTGTATCTGGTAGCGTTAAAACTGATTTTTGGGGGTTGGGCTGAAAATTTGATGGAATGTGTTTTCATCTGCAACGAGTCTATGTGCCAAGTTTCACCTTGATAGGATGACGGGAAGTTGTTCAGTTAGCTGTCCAAAGATTTTGCGAGAAAGAAACACACAAACAAAAATGATGTTGATGAAAGGATTTAAAAATTAAATGAAGCATTTTTTTTTTAAATCAGCGGTTTATGATTTAATACATTGGAGACTGCCCAGCTCTGATCAAAACTTTCTATATAAAAAATTATATTTTGTAAGCTTAAGTCCAGAGTCTTCAAGTTGTATTCATACTCTGTAGCCTAGATTTGTACAGAATTTATTACTTTTATAATCATATCCTATTCCATGTAACTAGCTACCACTTCACACATTACTGGCACATTACCTTTAATAAAATTGAAACATGAATAACATGTAACAAAAAAAAAATGCATTAAAACCAACATGTTTGGAGGTATTGTTCACAAATGTACCTACATTTCTTATCCATTCCAGATCAACTGGAAACAAGTGTTATTATTTGTTTCACAAGTTTTCAGTTTGAGGACATACTACATCATAACATTCTAAGTATCAGTATTACATCATAACATTCTAAGTATCAGTATTTTAAAAATGGCTTGTGTAAATCATATTTTTGTGATGTACACTTCACAGAGAGATCGAATTAGTTAATTAAGGGTGAAGAAACTGCCAGTGTCTTGATCTTAATTTATTTTAGGGAAACAACAGAAATTTTGGTGGAGAATTTTTGTAAGAAGTAAAAAAACTTAAAGATATCCTGGTAACTTTGTCTCAGTTCCTTATGATTAAGTGCCAGTGTTTCAATTTCTAAAATTAAAATGCAAGATTTTTTTTTCAATTGAAATTTAAGAAGTGTTTTCAGACTGATAGTTTATATGCAACTTAAAAAGCTATCAAATTAATAAGGCCTCCAAAGATTTTCTAATGGATTTACCATGTAGAAATTCAATTAGAAATGAACTTGTTTTAGCTACTAAAGTACAGCAAGAAAGCAAAATAAGCATACATTTTAATTGATGCCTCTCTGAATGAAAAAAAAACAATTGCATCTTATTACTTATTGTTAAATGTTTATTTCCTTCATGAAAAAAAACTATATAATGTCAACAACTTATTTTAACATGACAAAGTAACTGGACGTTACTAAATTAGTTTTTCCATTACCATTATTTCAAAATGTTTGTCTACATTTTATTGGCACATAACTACCAGTATACACTAAGCTCATCATTTTCAAAAAATTTGGGGAAAATTTTTTATCATAATTTGGCTAGGGCCCTTATAATTTTTCACCCAATTAAGTATTAACAATTGCTGTACATCTGTTCTCAGGTGTGCTATAATTTTTTAATTACGCTTTCAGGATTTTGTCAAAAACTTTAATATTTTAGTACTAAGAAAGTGTTTCTCTTTGAATATTTATAGAAAAGATTGCTTGCTTGTATTTTAATCATATATTTGACTAGTGGAGTTTACAAGTGCAAGCTCCTGGAATGTTAAATATCTATTTTGATCATGTGACTGCTATTATGTTTTTGAAAAACCTTGTTCTTATGTAAGAATGAAGTGAAGTAACAGGCAGCTAGCAATTAAATATTCCTGTTATAAATATATGATGTTTTATAATTATTAATTTTGGATCTACAATAAAGGAAAACAGACCAATATTTAATTTTGTGTGTGCAGGTGCTTTAATTTATTTTCAAGGTCTCCCATTAAAAAAACAACTAACTTTTTAATAATAAAACAACCAGATAAATGGTATTGTTTTATAAACAAATTTTAATATCACATCAAATGCACAAAATAGTTTTTATATGGAAATTATATTGACAAATAATGTAAAGGAATATAATTAAATTAGTGTACAAGGATTATTATTATACAAGTACAACCAAAACATATTTACAATAATTGTAAAATTTTAGATGCGTACCAGGGTATAAAATTGATAATCTTATCTTGTCTGTATGTCACAGAATAAAATGTATGCAATAATTTGTTAGAATTATATTTACAAATACATTTAATAGTGGACCATTTTGTATTTTTTGTTTTAAATTGCACTTAGACTTCAAGATAAGACAATAAAACTTTAAAATGAAAAATTAATTTGGCTGCCTTTTAAATTTGCATATGACAGATTAGTTAATTAACTTAATTGTTATAAATAAAAAGTGAAAAGAAATAATTGGAAATTTTGAGGTTCTAAAGTCATATCTTTGCACTTATTTTTTTAATCAATATCAAATTTCTTCTTATAAAAATATGTCTTCATTCTTCAGAAATTACTATAAGCTTAAAAGACAGTTCAATTTAAAATCTCTGCCGTTTCCCCAGTGCTGCATATTTAACTGTATATTTAACAGAATTTCACTAAAAATTAATTATTTTTTTTAGATCCTTAAGTCAAGGCACAAAAAGAAAGTATTACAGGAAATTATGCTCCACATGTAATTCTTACATAATTTTATTTGCATGAAACCCTGAATTTAGCTGCATTATGTTTAATTATCAAGTGACTCAGATAAATATAAACTGAAAGCAAAAAAAAAAGAATTTGTAATAGGTAGCATTATTTTGCTTCTTTTAAAAAATGTAAATGATTTTAAAAAATATCAAGTACAAAAATTATAACTAAAATACCTGGTCCCATTGTTATTTCATGGCACAATGTATCTCATAAAATATTTTACAGATGAGGAAGGAACTCTGTTATTTAAAAAAACAAATCAATCAATTGAAATAGTTTTTAAAAAGCATTTTAAACATTTACTGAAAAGAAATGTAGTGGTATTGCATGCAATGAGCTGCAATCTAGTGTTTAAAAAAAATTAAAACTTTTTATATTAGCCATCCAGCATTCATATAAGTGTGTGTTTTAATTCTTTTTCAAAACAATATTTTTGTGTTTTGAAATCTATTAAAATTTAAAAATGTTTAAATACTGTATATTCAAAATATTAAGATGAAGAAAAGTACACTGTACTTAAAATCACAGATCATTTCAACAAACAACAATTACTTATATAAAATCAATTTTTCTCTTAAATGAGTGATTTGAGATCCAGCTTCACTGAAAAGGCCCAAATAAGACTGATAAAATTGGATCAAATAGTTTTTTTCAATAGAGAAATCTCTTTATTTTCACAACTGAGTAATTGAATTTTTTCAAAACAATTTCCTTTCACGCCAGTCATATTTTAAAGCCATTAAAAAAAAAGTTTAAAATACAATGCTATTATTATTTATTTACTTTGGACACAGAAATTAAAATGTCACTTGAAAATAGAACAATGGTAAAAAAAAATTTCTAAGGGAAACGGTACAAAACATTTCTTATTTTTTCCATTCTAAAATCTAGCTCTCTAGTAGAATCTGTAAATACTTTAATTAAAGACACTCATGTGAAAGCAAACTGTGAGAGTACTGATGCTAAAAGCTTTTCAATGTTGAACCTTTAAAAAATCTAATAAATAAGGCTACTAAGCTTACAACCAATTTATAAGCAAGCACTAAAAAAATTATATAGTAATTACAATTTATAGAAATAAGCTGATCAAGAGTTATTTAAGAATTTTGTCAAAATTAATTATTACAAGAATGACCTGAACAAAATTTGTAAAAGTTCACCCTGAGTTTCTGATTACATAAAATCTTTGTACTATCCCGTCAGCATCTTAATCCTTGGTATCTATTTTATTCTTTTATACTGCAGTTGTTATGCAATCTTTGTTTCAAAAGATTAAGATTCCCTAAATGTTACCAAAAGGACACGCCACCTCCACTTCCTCCAGTGAACCAACCTGCCTTTTTCTGAGTGGCCAAGACTGTGCCTCCTTGAGCAACAGCCATCTGAGCAGCATTTGGTGCGCAACCTGGTGGTGGGGGCTGCAAGGAATAATTTTAAAATGTTTAACTAACTTCACTGAGGATCTTTGTAGCTTTGGACAAAAAGTATATCTGTGCAAGTTTTAAAAAATCTTATTTTTATAATATTTATGTTCTCTGAGCTTAAGTGTTACCCATGGGAACAACCTAAATGTAAGGTCTTCTACGGAAATGCCATTAGTTTTAATTTTTATCTTGATGAGATGATTGTTATAAGTGATTTTTTCCTCAATATTTTAATTACGGAAGATACTTTTCTATGATAATTTACTATGTTTACACTGTCCTCTAACCTTTCAAAAATATATACAAAATTATTTCAAATTATCTTCAATATGCTAAAAATATTTTTCAAATCATCAATAATGAATGCTTAAAATATTTAAGAAATGGGATTAAAATGTACACACATTTTTTTTCTCAGGGTCAAGGACAGTTGAGACCTAAGTCTGTAGGTAGAAACCTGAGGGGATCTTCCTACATGGATAGAAATACAATGCCATATTGGCTGAGTGAAGAGCTTAAGTGGGACTGAGGCGAGTTTGAATCAATAATGTGTTTGAGTCAAAAGACCAAAGACTGTACTTATTCTTTCAATTATGTTCTACGTCTGAAAACCCCAGACAGATGAGTCTAAACAAATTAAATCAGTTTACTTCATTAACCCCTTTAGATAAATTGAAAATTACTGGAATGTGTTGAGTTGCGATGCCATCAAATCTGGCTCCTGAGTCAAACTGGGCCACAGCATTGTGAGTTTGCTGGATACTATATCCATGTTGAGTTGGATATCCAACACTATACTGGAAGTAACAAGGAGAAAATTCAATAAAACTCATAAGCAAACCAAAGCAAAATTTGTAATGACATGAATTTATCAAAATGTAATCCTTAAAGTAAGATCAAATTCAATACACATCTAATTTTAAAGAAATTTAAGAAAATAGCTTATCTTTTTTAAAATTAAGAAGTTTGTAATTAAGGTTATTCAAGGGAATCTCTTTTTAAAAGTTCAACAACTATTTCATCCATCATAACATCTTCTGTATTCAAACAAGATAAATATTAAAATATGTTTCCCTTCTGGGATTCCATTTAAAATTTAAAAATATAATTTTGAGTTGTTTAGGATGTGAAAATCATCGAATTACACTGCTTTAAAAGTGAATGGATTTAAATCTTTAAAATCTTAAAAGTCAGATTAAACAAACTAGAATTGAAATGTAATTCCACACATGGAGTCTAAGATGATGTATACTCACTGCATGCTGGTAAGCAGTATAAGGTGGTGGTGGTCCTTGTGCCATCATACCATGAGCACCAGGATAGGGCTGGGATGGTTGGGGTACACCTGTAATTTAACAGGGAGTTACAGACAGTTTAAGTTTCCAATCCCAAAGATGCTATAAACAGCTCACAGCTCAAAGAAATCTTTTGTTTTCTTCAAATTTAGATTAAACTTTAAAAATTTATTACTTAGATTATTTAAATATTAATGTTTTATGTTGCCTATCGTTTCAATATTTCAAATCAAATAAAAGAATATTATTAAGATATAATAATTATGATTAACAAAAGTAAACAGAGCAAATGTTACACTTCTATCTCAGATTGATTATTAAACTTATGGAACATTTTCTTCTTAATTTATATTTATCAAAAAGATAACAAAGTAAATGTTATAAATTGTGTGTTAATCTATAATAAATGACCTGTTGTGTAAGTGTACTGCTGAGCTTGTTGAAAATGAGCTCCAGGATAAGGTTGACTCGAGTATGGAGGAGGTGCATACGAGTAAGTAGGTGGAGGATACTGAGCCATCTGTGGTGGTCCTTGCTGCTGATTCTGAAAGTAGCCACCTTGAACTGGTGTACCATAGGCCTGATCTGTAGAGTAAAATCATATATTTATACATAGGCTTTTTTTTTACATTGATTAAATTTGTAAATAAATTTGACAAGCCAACAACAGATATAATAAAAGTATCAACTTACCTACAAGATCTAAGTACATGCATGAGTGACAAAGTTGATTGGAATCATAACATTGATTCAAGGCTGAATTTACTTAAACTTTTAAACATGCAGCTTATATCATAATATATGCATATATATACCCCCACAAGTACACAATACTTTCAAAAATAGAATGTGACATATTTAAAAATTATAAAAAATTAATTTCCTCAATAAAACATTTCACTAATGATTTATTTTGTGTGTGATGATACTCGGTGTGCTACAGAAAATACCTTCAAAAGGAAAAGCACTTGGATTATGTAGGCTCGTAAATTTTTTAATCATTAAATATTTGTAGAAAAAAGTGATAAAGTCGAACTCTGTTATGTTGACGTTTTTGAAGTGGAACCACCAAATTCTCTCTTTGTCTTAGCATTTTCTACTCAGTTATGTCGATTCTTTTATGTCGCTGAACCTGATATCTCGAGCAAAAAAGGCGGCCAAATTTGCCACACAGCCTCAGTTATCTCAAACCCCATGACCAATTGCCGGCTTTTGAACTCCGCAAGAAGAAATAGCAAACAACAAATAAACAAGTTTTTTATAATTAAAAATAATTATTTATTTCTCAAAATACAGGACTTGTGTTTTAGAATGAACATGAAAGTAACTTAAATAAATATGTTTTAAATCGAGGTGTAAAACCCGGTAGAGTCCATATTATAGATGATCATAATTTGCTGTGTGCAAAACGATGTCGCACCCATTCATGGTCACTTGCATATGGCTAGTGCTTTAATTGAATAGTCAAGTGCCAAGTTGAAAGTTCAAAATAAGTAGTCCCTAAATACTAAATAGTATTTTAGAAATAAGGTGATGCGTTGCCTTATATAAACTATATAGTCATTGCGCAAGACACGATCAGCAGAATGAGGTTACAAAATGTGGAGGCTTTGTCCATAGTAGAAAATACCAAACGAACTCGCACTTTAAAAATTTGTAGCTCAAAAGGTTCTTAAGTTAAAAAGTTGATTCTGGTTTCATTTTTTAAAATTTGAAATTTGCTTGAAATAACTGTAATATTTTTATTTTTTAAAAAACTTAAGTACCTACATTAATAAGGCACATCACGTACATAAAGAAATTTCAAGCACATATTAATATATTGCCGCCATATTCGTTTTCGTTTATCTTGATCATCCGTTATCTCTACACTTTTTGGCAAACCCTGAGGCCGTCAATATAACCAGGTTCTACTGTAATTTATTAGAAAACTATCGGGAATGATAAGGAAATGTGGCATCCTCATAAACTTTATTTAGACCAGTGGTCACCAACCCATGGCTTTTTGAATGAATAGATGTGGCTCTTTAAAAATCTTTTGTTACTAAATCTATAACGACACACAGCCAGTAGCATAGCCAAGTTTTAACACCGGGGGAGCGAAAAAATAAAATAAAAAGAGCAAATAACATTAATAACATCGTAATCATCATAAGTGGCGCTACAGCCCATGTAGGGCCCTGGCCTGCTATACCACATCCTTGTATTCGAAACGATCCGTGGCTTTCGGCTCCATGCACGAACCCCCAAATGGTGTAAATCCTTCTCTACATCGTCGATCCATCTCAGCCTTGGTCGACCAGTGAGTCGTCTGCCCCTAGGTTTCTGTTTGTATATCACTTTTGCTGCTCTTTTCAATATGTTCTGCCCAGACCAGTCTGCCTTTTTTTATTGTTCCAACTATGGGTGGGTCTTTGTACAATTGGTATAGCTCTTGGTTTGTATAGATCCTCCAGATCATTTTCTATCACTGGGCCGCATATATTATTATTCTAGGGATTTTCCTCTCCCATGTATTGAGGAGGTTCTCTGCTTTTCTGGTAAGGGTCCAAGTCTCACTAGAATAAGTTACTACTGGTCTCATGATAGTGGTGTATAGTGTCTTCTTTGTTCCCTTGAGAGGTTTTTGCTTCCCAGTAGCTTTTGTAGGCTGAAATAGGAACGGTTGCTTGCTGTTACCCTTTTCTTCACCTAGGACATTATTTGATTGTGCTTGTTTATAGTTGCCCCTAAATATTTGAATGTAGCCATTCTCTCAAATTTGTGGTTGTTTATATTAGTGTTGTTATCAGCATGGGAGTTTCACGACATTATCATATATTTTGTCTTCAGTTCATTTACATCTAGAGCAGCTTTAACTGAGGCATTTTCAATTTCCCTGAATGCTTTAACTTTAATTATGTCATTACTGTTTCTACCCAGTAGCGCTATATTGTCTGCATATGCCAGGTACTTCAATGGTTGGCTATATAATATAACTTATATAAGGCATAAGGTTCCTGATGGTTGTAACATTACTAACAAGTCCACATTTTTAAAAAAAAGAAAGATGATAAATTCTTAAAGATGTTCATTTCTGATGATAAAACTTGCTTCCCTTATTATTATCCCAAGATCAGACAGCAGTCAATTATACTACACTACTGTAGGACTGTAGTCACTTACAACACTGTTACTGTGTTATATTATAAGTTATATCAGCAAATTTCGAAACTCGTTACCTTTTGTTGGATGCGACATTCAACCTGCTTTCGTACTGTGATATTGTTTAATATATGACAATATATCCAAAAGATTGCGTAAATCTTGAAATAATATAAGGATTTGTTCTTTATATGAAGTCTTAGCGATAGTGCGAACTACAGTTGATAAATTTAGAAATCTGATGACGTCACAGTGACAGCAACCAATTGTGGACATACAAAATCTTATTCGATTATATTATATCTTTTTCATTTATTTGTAATTCTAAATGCTTAATTTTTCTAACTTATCCATTTAATTAACAGATTCTAAATATATAAAAAATTAGGATATGTTTATTAAGATATTAATGCAAATGGTTGTAAGTCGTTATTAATGTTAAGTATTAACTGTTCTGCTGATATCAGTATATTCGCTAGTAGTTTATTTAAGGTATCGAAATAATACATACAGGCCAAAGTAAATTGCGAACGGAAATAGTATCGATCGTATTTAATAATTTAAACAAATAATAATATTGCGCAACTCAATGTCAGGACATAAAACTTAGTAATTTAGTCATTGCAGTTGTCGAACACCTCGCTGTATAAATAATGAAGCTAGTTCCAATTTAAATATTCGTTTCCAAAATATGCGTTGTTATGTTTTTAATCCCTTTTTTAACATGTTCTTCTAACAAAGGAATACAAATTAGCAGCAGTAGGAACAAGGTTCAGATATGCCATGCCATACTATATTATAGTATATTATTTTATGGTCAGTATGGGAAAACTTAAAATAAATACCTGTAATTTTAAAAAAACAACAAAAAACAATTAAATACTAGTTGATATGCCCGGTTTTTCTCGGAATTACTTTGATTCATGACTAAAATAACAGACTGATCTATAAATTTTCATATATTTTATTACTGGAGGGCAGTCCATCGTCCATCTTTCCCCCAGACAGCGACGAGGCCAGCAGTTCTGGCTAATAAAAACAAGAACTCAGTACAGGAGCTCCTTATTCCTGCCAAAGACAATAAGGGACTGGAACAAGCTTCCAAAAGCAACAGCTGAGGCGGCTACACTCGACACATTTGTGTCTATTGCCTCCTGTCTTCCAAACCCCAGTTCATAACAATAACACCACTGCTGAGTAGCCCTTGCAACCAGTGAAGCATCCCCTTGAAAACCATGCACAGTAACATCGCGAAACCCTCTGAAACATAGGAGTCAGAGTGATCAATTCATTGATTGTGGGCCCTCAAAATAAAGAAGAGAAGAGCCCTATGAAAAAACTTTTGATATATTTTCCAAGTAACTTTTAATAACTGTAAATCGTTGAAGGGACTGATTCATGAAGAGCAACATTAATCACTTAAAAGAGGAAGTTAACCTTTAAAAAGTTGTATCATTAAAATCATTTACCAACTTTGTTAGGCTTGGGCTCTTGATTATTTATATTTGGACCCCAGTCACGAAAGAAAATGACATCTGATTCCGATAGACTACGTTGTTGCAACCAAGTAAGTCCTGGCATATGTGCAATGGTTTGGGAAACGATGCGGCTATCCTAACCGCTCCTAGCGGATGCAAGGGCGGCAAATGTTGCTGATTCCTTGTTACTGTGAGAGGGTGCTGCCTAAATGTGTGAATTTCCCACCTGCTCGGGGGTTCTGTCCTTTCAATGTATGTTTTTTGTAGGATTTTCATGGGCTGGATTAATGCAAGATTTCTGTTTTTAAATTATTATTTCTTTTAGTTGTCAGCTAATAAGTGGTCTCGAATAACTATTTATTTCACTTTCATCGGACAATAGCCTGCAGTTAGTCCTGGATATTATAAGAAGGCTGTCATGATTGTCAATAGAAACTATTGCGCCTAAATTGTGGAACAGTAATAGCCGCAATCTTTGAGGGACATTGAAAATGATAAAAAGTAATCTAAGAACCATTTAAAGACTCTTTTTCTTTAAATATATTTTAGGACACCAGAGCGCTGTGAGCATGCTAAAGTAGCATGGACACAAGCGCTATAAAAGGAATCAATCATCACCATGACTGAGACTATTGAGAATACCAAAAGTGTTATAACTCTAATAAAGAACAGATATCTAAAAAGGAACGATCGTGTATGGGTATAAGGCCTACGCCACTCTTCTAAAATTATAACAGAGTGCCGACAAAGGAATTTCACAAAATCCGGCTTTAAAAAAAAAATAATAATAATTGAAAGAGTAGGACTGCATTCAAGCTACGTGAATGAAATAGTGAAACAAGTTATGTTGAAGCTTGACTCAAAAGACAGGACAATAATATTTGAATGTTTCGGCTTAGAGCCTTCTTCAGCGAACAGGACAAATAGAGGTGCGACAAGAAACAGAGCACAGTAAAAAGAAACAAAAAAACCTTAGAAATCTCCTTTGTTGCTGCCGGAAGAAGGATTAGAATAAGGCGCCACAATGCCATTGTTACCCAAAGGACAAGGGAAGCAGCGAATCCATAATCTCGAGGCTGAAGAGCCCCGGACCTAGACCTAGGCTTATCGGGCTCTGTATATCACGCGTGCCTTTAGCAGATGGTTTTGTAATTTATGCCTGTAAAAGCTATGGGTTCCATTGTTGCTTGTACCCAGGTCCCCCTTTAAGACATTAATTTTTCTCACATTGAACAGCTGTAACCAGTTGTTAAGGTCAAGGCTGGACCCGAAACTAACAATCCTTTGGTACATCTTTATAGTAGTTAGTTTGTTGGCCTCGTGACCCACTCTCATATGTTTACCAATATTTATTCCAATGAAAACATTTTACCCGTAATTAATCTTGATATAGATTTTATTTTAATCAATGTAACCCAATAACAGCCCTATACAGGGCCAAGCGAAAAAGGGGGAAAGGGAGAGGAGGGGACCCAGTGCCGGATTAAGACCTCCAGAGCCCCCTGGGCAGTGGAAATTTTAGGCACTCTTCCAAAGATTATATCTTAAGTGGCGCAGCTTGGGTTGCTGTAGCTCAAGGGGCGTCAAGCTTTCTGCCTCCTCCCTTCAACGAAAACATCTCGGCAGTTGGCCCGAAAATGCAGTCCCTCAATATAAAGAAAACAGTGGTGCTCCCCCCACAACCCCTCCTGCACCGCTGCATATCAGATTTGCATTTTGGCGCATACCTGAATGTAGTTTCTCATCATAAAATGACGCCCCGTGTCTTATTAACCACCTTTATTTTTGTTGCTTTTGACCGAAAATGCCCCTCCACTATTGACAGATTGATATTAAAACAGGAGCCAGCCTGCTGATCGGATTGCCCCACCTGCTTCCTACGCTTGGGATATAGACTTATCACGATAATTTAGGATAATTAACGATTTCAGTACCCCCCGAAGCCTGGGATGCCCCACCCCATTAGACCCCCCTTTTTTCCACATGACCATTGCTATGGCTCCCTATATGGGCGGGAAAACCATGTAGTTTGGAAACCAATAAAAAGAGAGGCATTAAAAGACACATTGAAATCCCCTTTAATATAACGACTATATCAGTCGGGGCAGCCTCCCAGGGTGACAACATCTTGAATTATCCCAATATGATATGTGTGTTTACATACGATACAGCAGATGTGTGTCTACATACTATACAGTTACTCATGTGTAAAAAAAAAGAAAGTAACGGTTTTGGAAAAAGACTTTTTTTTATAGAAAATCTAATGTTTAGTATTAAAACACCACAATAATTGCCAAAAGAAAAATGTGTAGAAGTTTTAAGTTAGCATGATAAACTTTTTGCTGTTGGGAAAAATATAACGAAAGAAAATTTAAGCTTTTACTTTCAATTTGGCAAACAATAAGAAACTTAATTTTTTTACAGAGTAAGCAAGTCAAGGCAATGGGGGCAACTACCACTTAGCTAGGTTTACGTTAAGGTAGCTAGACTTGTGTTGTGAAGTATGCTAGACTTGGGTGTTAAGGTAGCTACATTTGTGTGGTAAGGTAGCTAGACTTGGGTTGTGAAGTATGCTAGCCTTTGTATTATTAGGATAAGGATGTGAGGAATGCTGTGTTAGATATAAATACAGTCTGGATTTAACCCAATTAACACATCAATAAAGACTTTACAAATCGTTTGTAAAATTTATAATAATTTTTAATAACTCATATTAATATGAACACATGTTGCAGTATATTTTTGGAATATTTCATTGGCGTGATAAAAACATAACAAGAGCACTTTTTATAGTTAAAGAGTTTGTGTTTTCAGGCATAGGTTCAATATGAACACATTACTGTCATGAAATCACAGCCTACAGACACTACTTGAACAATGGATAAGTAGAAAATATAATTTACAAAAATATACAATTAATAGTATTTGTGTCCGTCATTATTTTCTATAGAACTTTAGCAATTCATCTGGAATGTTCAATATATTATTATAGTTTATAACCATTACCACTTAATGAGTCATAGAACTATCAGCAGCCAAGAAGATTAGTGAATGATTTCCCCAAGTTCTTTTTAACTGTGTGTACCTCATTCACATATGATGATACGCTATCATTAATTGCATGTACATTGTTTACATATGTTATGCTACATATCATCCTATACTATTGTCAAAGACATGTACAGTGTAATTTGTTTACATATCGTCATGTACTATCATTAAATGCATGAACAGGTTTCAGCTGCACTTTAGTAGACTAGAGCTTTTATTAAGAAAAATAGCTGCTTTTTGTATGTAGAAATAAATGTGTTATAGAACCATTTCCTTATTTGCATGTGGGTTAGAGCAGTATCTGCTGTTAATCCACTTAAGGAGCACTTTTGGTCAAGGCACTGGACATGATCACTAACAGAAGGGTGATAACAATTTTAAAACATTCATAAGGATATTAAATAGTAAAAAAAAAAAAAAAAGTCAATGGTGTCCCTTAAATAAAGTACTGTATCCAGAGTGTATGTGGACATTGATCTTATAACAAATTTATTTAAGAAGAGCTTGACAAGAAAAGAGAATGAGATGCCTCAGTTCAGAACAATGTCACAAAAGATTCATTTGTATGAATATGAATCTTGTAGCATGTATAACGTGATCACTATTTTGCCAGCAGCATTAATTATAAATGATGTTCATATACTTGAAAAAATGCAATTGTCATATTTTAATTAAATTTGTTCAAATACCAGTTATATTGTACACTAGCACAGAGCCCCGCAACCGGTGTGCCGCAAGATGTTAGGTTTGCAGCGGCAAAATACCTCAAAGGGCATGAAAAACTAGTGGAAGCGATTTAAATTTATTGAAACAAAATCATCTGATTTGTTGACACCGTCAAACAAATGTTTATAGTGCAACATAACTTTAAAAAAAAATAATTTTTCTTTTCATGTGGTGTGGCAGGTACACATGTGAAGGGTTTAGGCGTGTTTTTAAAGGAATATTTATATAACCATGTTAAACCATAAGTACTGAAAACATTTTTTCCTAGAGTGTCTCCATGAATTAAATTACTTCCCATGCAAAAAATGATTGCCTCCCTTGAAAAGAAAAAAATTCACATTTAAGAAAATGGAACCAGTGTAACCAAACATTTAAAGATGCGCATACAGTGGTTTCAGCATGAAACGAAATATTTAAAATTATAATTACATTTCTGTAAAGATAAAGCACTTTTATTTAATAAATTGTCTTCACTTAAAAATTGCACTTATCCAAAAGAAAACAACAACATCTCAATGGACTTTTAAGTTTCGTGTGCTGGTTGCTTTGCGTTTCGTGGTTCCATGTGAGGAATGCTCTAAGCTTTTAATATCCAGGCTGCGGTTTGGTGCTAAACACTCCTGCTCTTAATCATCATCCTCTTGTATACTAGTAGAAATTCCAGTTTGAAGCCTACTGGACACATTATAGGTCACAATTTCTGCACATATTGTCTGGATTGATCCCGATGAGTTGTCCACCTTGCCAGGCAAAGTCCTTGAGTTGTCCACCTTGCCAGGCAAAGTCCTTGAAGACCCAGATTTCCCATTAGAATTGTCGTCGGTGGATTGGGCCGTTGTGTCCTCTGTGGATTGTGTGAATGAATCATCAGACAAGGACATACGCCGGGCACTGTTCCTCAGATCTTCATCATTCATGAAAATCTCTTGAGGCTCATGTGGGATGTTGCTCATACTGGAACAGAAAAGAGAAACATAAAGCTCTTGCATAAAAATAATATAATTGTTGAACATAATTTGTTCAAGTATCTATCTGTCAATTCGAACTAGATGATGGCAAGGAACTGGGTTTTGTGCAATGAGGTTATTATGGCAATCTTCATTCTGCCGCAAGTTAATATTTATTTTAAAATTATTTAAAGCTTTGATGTGCACATAGAATGACGGCCATTGATTTCAAATATTTAATGGATTTTTAATGAGTAAAAGTATGTATGCACCCTGATCAGTGAAAAAAAAAAGTCAATGTATAAATAAATCCAACATCATAAAATAATAATTTTCTTTTAAGAATAAAATGTTTAAAACAAATTTCCCTAATTCTTTAAAAAAATGTTAAAAAAATAAAAAAGAAGTATTGATGAATTAAAAAGGTTGACATCAAAATGTCATTTTAAAAGAAACCATTATTTAGAATATTAAAGATTATTTATTTAACATTTTATACTGTTTAATTAGTTGCTATCAGCGACTTGAATTTTAACATATGTGTTCATAATAATACATTAACGGTACAAAAAATTTTGTATTAAAAAAATATTCAAAATGTATTTGTTAAAATGTGTGATATTAAAAGTTTTCAAAACTATTCAAAACCTCTTTAATTTGCCATGAAATCTAAAACCAGGTGTATACAAAGAAAGAAAAAAAAATAGGGATATTTAAGTCAATAGCTAATAGTTTGAACATTGCAGGGTTGGAAATACTTTTCTTACTTGACAACGTAGCTGCTCGTATGCACATGACCAACATTCTTCCAGGCAGACTCAATGAAAGACTCTGAGAGACGTCCAGCAAAGTACTCATCCATCTCCTCAGTGGTCAGGTCAGTCTGCAGGAACAGGTGGAAGGCAGCATCTGACAACACAGTGTCTGTCACCAGCAGCCTGACAGGGAGGTTTGATTAAATGA
Organism: Lymnaea stagnalis; assembly: GCA_964033795.1. Classification (NCBI taxonomy): domain Eukaryota; kingdom Metazoa; phylum Mollusca; class Gastropoda; family Lymnaeidae; genus Lymnaea; species Lymnaea stagnalis. Next base: position 339,048 of record CAXITT010000772.1, read on the forward strand.
AGTGGATCTAGATCACCTCAGATGCACATGGCGCATGCATACATTTAAAATAAATGTACATCTTATTAGATTTAAAAAGCGATAACCTAATAAGACTACAGGTACCAAGTGGATTGACTTATATGCCTCCATTAAGTTTCTCAGACCGCTGAGGTGATGTTTAAGACACAAATAGAGAGAGCTATCATGAATGAAAAGATAATGCTAAAAATACCTACAAGAATTTCTTTTAAAATAAAACAAATTTTCACTCACTCATTTAGAAAATTCTCAATCAGCTTCATTCTAGTGCTGATAAACTCAGAGTCAAATCTTTCAGAGAAAACTTTCTTGGGGGGTAGTGCAGGAAAACTTCTGTAAGAGTAAATTATTTAAATTTATATTTTATTTAACTATAAATTTAAGCCATATCAACAAATAATATTTCCATACATGCAAAAAATAAGGGAATGCTAGTATTAATGCATTAGGAGCCTTATGTTGTTCACCTGCAAAAATTTAATACTATCAAACCCGTTATGTGAAGAGGTATTTAGTATATTATAATTGTGATGAATAATCTGGTAGTTCAGACTACAATAGGTTGGATTTTGTATTTATCAACTCTTGAGTCAAGAGTAGCTGAACAGTCTACTCCAATGAGGAAGCTATTTAAATAAGGGCAGAGCAATGTGGACCAAATGATTCTTAAAGAGACATGAACGTACACATATTGGTGATTAGCTTTCAACACTTTGTTCAGCCAGATAAGCTCTGAGTAGCGACGTCTAACTGCCGATAAACGTAAGTGAAATGCTGGGTGATCAGTCTGAAATAAAAAATGTGAACCTTAAGCTACATTTCAAACACAGTCATTTATTTTGTAATAAAATTTATGGTGGAGTATGATCAGTGATTTATCCAAAAAAATTAAATACAGAAAAAAAAATTCTTTATATAAATGAAATCTTAATTTTAAATATAAATCCAGCACATTTTGAAATTTGACCACAAAAGCATGAGACTTAACAATTTTTCTCTGCATATTATATATACCTTAATACAGATTTGATAGGAAGTGAATTTCCCATGTTCCCATGTGCTGTGTGTAACAGGATCCTTGACAATAATCCTTGGTAGCAAATCCTGAAACACATGCAAAAGATTACATTTCATTAAAAAAACCACACAAACAGGATATAAGCATCTCCATGGGTTCAAGAAAATTAAATAATGGGTGGAAGTAAAAAAAACAAAAAAAATGCTTCTCAAATTTTACAATGACTCAAAAACAGCTGTATTAAGGCTTTCACAGTGGCTTTAAATATTTAATAAAGTTCACTCAGTAGAGGGCCTACACAGGAGCAAGTTTATATTACACTATTCATCTCTAGAAGATGGAATTCAGTGTTTGGGGTAGTGGAGCATAACGAAAAACTTAGGTTAAAAACATAACATAAACAAAGTGACAATAATTAATGATTCATTTCAATGGGATGTCAGTATAGGCTAGGTCACCAGCCCTAGTAGTCCTGTGCTGTGGAAAGAGTTTAATGTTAATAAATCATGACTAGTCCTGTGCTGTGGAAGAGTTCAATGTTAATAGATCACAATGACAGAGTGTTGAATGCTAGATTACCTCAGCGGGCTCATCAAAACTGCTGTCTATCTCACTGTCACTTTCCATCATGATCACGTGGGGGATTTTCTCAAATAACAGCACCGACCAAGTGTTCGGAATGTTCGTATTTAATAGAATGCTTATACAAATCAGCCAATCCAGTGGAGCTGGAAACACAATAATTAGAAAACTGCAAGCTCGACTTTTAAGCGATAACTGATCACGTGGCGCAGCCAACTGCAAACATCAACTGACACAGAATCTCTAAAAGAGTTTTGGACAGTGGTGACTGACCATTATTAAGTCAACATTCACCAGGTAACGACGGGTACATGTATTTCGACATCACAATAGAATGATTTCTACGCTGCAGCCAGGACGACGGTGATAAACGACAACCCACCGCTTTTTCAATATAACATCAGAGACAAAACATCGTCAGGGGAGAAAACAAAAAAAAAAGATAGTCAGTAGCTACCTATGACATAATGAATAATGATAACACAGATGTGACGGTCATCTCAATGATACCCTGATAACCTACGATTCATAAAAAAAAACAAAAAAAAAACAACCCGTCATTGACAAGGCTCTCTTAGAAACGACAGGGAGCCGGAAGCCTAATGGGGAAGGAATAAAGTGGTCGGCGGGTGTAGCTGAATTTCCCATGTCTCTCGTATACCTTCCTACAGCGCAACAGAAACCATAACAAAGTTGGTCTATTTTACGTACAAGTACAACACACGGCGGCTGTATCACGAATTTCTAGAACTGTGGGTCATGGCTGTATCCATCTGACTAGAGCAGGCCTGTACAACATACGGCCCGCATGCGGCCCGTCAGCACCCACTTTGCGGCCCGCGAAGTAACAAAATATTCATTATTCTTATTATTTTCTTAATAGCTTTCCCCTCGTCCTATTTTCTTTTGGCCCGCACATGTTCTTAAAATAAAGTAATACGGCCCGCCTTACATGTTGAGTTGTGCAGGCCTGATCTAGAGGGTACTTACTCTCTGTGGCATTTTCAAGGGCGCCCGCAGTTTAGGTAAAGGCATGTCACGTTACGCCCCCCCCCCCCAACCCAATTGAATTGCTATATTACTAACTTGTAACGTTTGATATAAAAAAATAAAATAAAACAACACAATTAAGAGTGAACTGAACAATTAACAAGGACTCATTATGAAACAGTCACAGGATATCAAGACAATGTCATGTAGACTTATAAAACGGTCAGACACTATCAAGAGAATGCAAAATAGACCATGATAACTAAGCATCACAGTTAAAGACATAGTAACCACCTTTTTTTTTTTCCTGTTCAGAAATAAAATATCTTTTAATTTATTTTTTTTTTAAAAGAAAACTATCCTGTTTTGTTGTTTTTTTTTTTTTTGTTGTTGTTTTTTTTAAATGCCCCTCTTTACCCTTTCATAACACGTATATAGAATGTGAATTAAAACAAATATTAAAATAATAATTGTGAATAATTGTTGATTCCTCGGTTGGTTTGGTTGAGAAACACTAGCTGACTTAAGTTAAAAAGGTTAGTGAGTATATATAAGGATTAAAGAAGGTTGGTATCTCAATACGTTTCTGTTTCCACCAGTTCTAAGAAATACAAAAACAAACAACAAGATTTACACACAAAAGAAATCAATTGAAAAAAAATTGATGTTCAGTCGGATCAACATTCAAGATCGAAGATGTTAAGTTAACGCCTACATCTGAACTAGAAACTAGTGTCTGATTTAAACGATGTCCACTTATCACAGCTCTGATAACTCAAACAACACTATCACCACTAACGGCACAGTTCCTACTACCACTAACGGCACAGATCCTACTCAACAGTAACTTTAACAGGATATAACTTATACGAACAGTTTAATTTAAGATTCGGAAAATGCGGATAAAAATAGACTTTATTTCCCCCGTTTGCCGTCAACAACTACAGAAAAAAAAAAAATTAAATTAAAAAAAAAAGAAAAGTTTTCCCACTGATTCACAGCAACATATCCAAGGCGTAAAATGAAAAGGCGCATATCACAAGGGGACAAGAGTGTCCACCGTTTACTAGCATGAACCCGGTCTTAGTTCACGTGGACAGTGGGTGGTAAAGACCGTAACACTTCATTGTGTAACCACAATTACGACCATACAGAACGTGGTCCCAATCTGCTGATGCTTTGATTAAAAGGGTGTGTGTGTGGGGAGAGGGTATTAAAGCCGTCCAATTCGTGCAAGCCGTTAAGTGTCCCTCTGCGGGGGGGGGGGGGGGGGGGGGGGGGGGGGGGGGGGGCTGTAGTGGAGAGGATATCAGACTTGGCGGGAGTCAGATCAGGTGGAGCACTTATACAAAACAAACGGGACAGGGCACAGAAAGTGGGGACAGTTTGGGATCCCCCCAAACCTTTAGTTGTCAGTCTGCAGATAGGGCACGCATGAGAAAAAATCCCCAGATGATAAATCATATAGTTTCCGGTGTGCATGAGAGGGAGATGAGGGGGTAGGGGGGTGTAAAATGTAGCTACCGGAGAGGAGAAGACTGTGTCCAGTGTAACCAGTGACGGACGTTATGGGGGGGGGTGCACTCTGGGGGGTTCTGTATACAACCGGTGACGACATCAATGTTCCACAAATGGTGTGTGTATGGGGTTAGGGAGGAAAAGTGTGAGTGTGATTTAGGGGAAGAGGGGTGTCACACTAGTAAGAGTTTTCCTCTTGCGGCATTTTGGTCACGCCACTGAGTTGGAAGAGCCTTGTTTAATAGGCTCATTGCCATCACCACTCATCCGTCAAATTTGAAGCAGCTTTCTATTGATGTTGAAATTCTATACTTCCTCATATACAAGCCTATCAGATGTTGACAGTTTCTATGAACTTTATACGGGCGATGGTGTGTGGTGAATGACATTCACATGCGACGTTCACATATGACCTTCACATATGACGTTCACAAGTTTATCGTTATGATTCGGGGAAACGCTACAATTGAAAAAAAAAATAATAATAAAAAATGTAGTGCCCATTTCAGTCTCAATCTTTGCGCTTCACAAATTGCGGACATTCTTTTATAACTATACTTAATTTAGAATCTAAACCAAAAAAAAAAATTAAGTTGAGTGTAGTTAACAACAGTGGAGCCGGATGTAGAAAATAGTGTCCAAATGTTCACCTTAATTAACACAGAAACCTAGGCCTTAATTTAAGCAAAAAATATAACAACTCGCTTAAACTATTTTCTTTTGTAAATCATCGAATGTAATTACAAATTACCAATTAAGTGAAACTTACTTAGACTAAGTCACTGTCCCAAATCCTTTTATGAAAAGGAAGAGGTCGGGGGCACATTTTTTCTTCTTCAAATTCTAATTTAATTATAAATGGTTGCATGCCATGTCCTGGCCTTTATATTTCGATTTATCTTGTTCTAAGGAAAGTTATCTCAACCTGCATGCACGCCGTTTACATTACATTCGAGGCTGCGCGTGACCAAATAGAGACAGATAGGAAAACTTTAGTAGGCTGATAACTAAACCGCATTACACTATGGTCAGGGGAACCAGCCTCGTGATCTCCCCCACGCACTGACCGAGTGGCCAGAGCTCAAACCATTGGTGCCAATCCCAAGTAGGTCAACAGGTCACTTATGTTATATATGTCCCCTGTGTGCTAAACCAGGCCGGACCATCTTGTCCACTTGAGTTTAACAGTCGAGAGATCCCCATTTACATAACAATGCATTTTAGTTGATACTCTTAAACAGAAAATCGGCTTGTTTCTTTTGATAAAAAAAAAAAAATTTAGTTCTTTCTTTCGCATCCTTTCACTCTTAAAATCACTCGAAAAACTTTATTTATATTAAAAGTATTGAAATATGTGATGCACGGGACAGCTAATTAGCATACTTTCCATTAACTTTATTTTAAAAAATCAACTGCCGCTTAAGGACATCCCGTGTGACACTTCATTCGGTTTAAATCCTTTCTAATCATTGAATCATGGCGTCGCGGGCCGATGATGCCCGCGGGCCGCCAGTTGGACACCCTTGTTACGGTAACTAATACACGAGACCGGCGCCCATAAACCGTTTAAACTCTCCCAACAATATCTACCTTTGCGTTCTTACAACGTTTGTCATAAATATAAATGTAGTCTATAGTTAACTTACAAAATGTAAAAACAACAAAAGTACTATCACTGTGTATCGTCCAGCCATGGCCAATTCAAGTGTAGGTAGATCGAAGCCGGATGTGCCTAGGACCCAACGGTTGCCAACAAAGAAGAGCACCATGTCCAGATATGCGCATTGTCTAATAAAGAATATGTCAAAGGTTTATCTAACTTTTTAAGTGTGGCGGACAGACGGATACGTTTCCTGGTGAGCGGAAGAATGTCACACGTTTTGCTAGGAGCAAAGGTCAAAGCGGGAAGAAAAGTCATAGACAGATGACACGGATAAACTTTTTTTTTACCAACAGGAATTTTATTTGTAGGTCCATATAAATGTTGATTATTAGTTATAGACTAGGAAAGAGAAGGAAACTCTGAAATCAAAACCCGGAGATGGAGTCCAGGAAGGCGGATTACATTTGATACAATGAAACATTCCGATAACTCTTGCGACGTCACTGGTGCCAAGCTGTATCATCCATTGATGTTCCCTTGGGTTATCCAGCGGCGTGGAGAGAGGCGGTTTGCTGTTGGGAACCAGCTTATAATCCTTGAAGAATAATCCCAGGCCTTGTGAATATCGTACTCCGAAGCCCATTCCATCGTCACATTGTGACGGACGGATGCCAGCAAAAAAATAAAAAAATAAATATCAGTAAATGTAAATAAGAGACGGCTCAATAGGATCGTAGTTTGATTCTCACTTGGGATTAAATATTTTGTTATTTTCTTCCTATCACTTTTCTTCCAGTGAGTTTCGGTTCCATTTACTGATATAATATATATAAGTCTATCATAAAAAAATTATGTGGACTTACAAATACAAAAAAATTACGGCAAACAAAAAGTTATCTGTGACTTTTTCACCCTGATACTTTTCCCTCTTTACATTCGTGTTTCGCACCTCAACAGTCAACAGGGGCAGTTACCGGATGTATTTATTAACCGACATCTTTTAATTTGACCCTAAACATGTGCTAAAATATTGCTTAATCCGCGGTGAGCCTATGCTACGGCTACAGGTCTCTAACGACACGACCAATTGATGAATGCTTACTTGACAAGCAATTTTTGTTACAGTGGTTTCATTTAATTTAAATTTAACTTTTATCCAGTTTCCTGTCTCCTCATTGTTGTGCGGACCGGCAAAGAAATTCTCGGAGACCCGTGCCGGCCCGCGGACCACCACACTGGGGGACACTGGTCTACGGTGTGTGTGACGACCTGACCTACTTGTAACCTGCAGCACAGTCTACGGCGACGTGAACGCTGTCTGTTGACGTGCTGAAGTGCGATTAAGACCCGCACAATGGAAATGCCACGTCAATACGAGGTGTCTCGCCAAGTCTTAGTTGACCCTACGCAAGGGTTCTAAAGTTTTAAAAAAAAATACACACACACAAAAACAGTACACCCTTCTTAAGAGGTTTAGACTTACATGGAAATTGAACCAAGTTTAAACGGCAAGGGTGGGAGTTAATAATAAATAATCACAAGTGGATGACCAAACGAAAAGTAAATATGTGACACTACATCTTCATGTTGTTCTTATGTTAAATAATGGGAACCAATGTCACAATGTTAGAGCTCATGTAACTCATGTGCAACGTTGAAACAGGCCTAATTACAGCCGCATTGAGTTTCGACGAATTGGGCGTAGCAGACAGACAGCAGAGGAAACTTTTTTAAAAGAAATTTTATTTTAAAGGTCCAAATAACGCACCTCAATACGCAAAGATCAGAGTCAGTAGACGCATTAAACACATTCAATGAATTTCACACATATCAAACACATTCAATGAATTTCACGCAGATCAAACACATTCAATGAATTTCACACATATCAAACACATTCAATGAATTTCACGCATATCAAACACATTCAATGAATTTCACGCGTATCAAATACATTCAATGAATTTCAAGCATATCAAATACATTCAATGAATTTCACGCATATCAAATACATTCAATGAATTTCAAGCATATCAAATACATTCAATGAATTTCACGCATATTAAACACATTCAATGAATTTCACGCATATCAAATACATTCAATGAATTTCACACATATCAAATACATTCAATGAATTTCACGCATATCAAACACATTCAATGAATTTCACGCATATCAAACACATTCAATGAATTTCACGCATATCAAATACATTCAATGAATTTCACACATATCAAACACATTCAATGAATTTCACGCATATCAAACACATTCAATGAATTTCACGCATATCAAACACATTCAATGAATTTCACGCATGTCAAATACATTCAATGAATTTCACACATATCAAACACATTCAATGCATTTCACACATATCAAACACATTCAATGAATTTTACAAATATCAAACACATTCAATGAATTTTACACATATCAAACACATTCAATGAATTTCACACATATCAAACACATTCAATGAATTTCACACATATCAAACACATTCAATGAATTTCACACATATCAAACACATTCAATGAATTTTACACATATCAAACACATTCACCACTAATTCAAACCAGGATCGTCATTTCAGTTGTTTTCTTTGTTGTTTTTTTTTGGGGGGGGGGGGGGGGAAAGGGGGGGGGGCAAAAAACAAAANAAAACTTGGTCCACTTGTTAAGTTGTTTATTACTGGAGGCGCCACAGTACATAGCAATTTCAATAAAACCTGCAAATTCGGTCCGGGGGGGGGGGGGTTTAAATGCCCCCCCACCCTGCCCCACCCAAAAAAAAAAGACGTCCCTGATTCAAACAGATGAAAAACGCGCATCTCAATTCACACAGATGAAATATATACTTCATTGTCTCAGATTTCTACCAACAGGAAAAAAGATATCCAGAAGAATTCATTTTCGGATCCAAATTATTTCCAAGAGTCATTAGCTGAAGTTTAGCATGATTTAAGAAGACATGAAACTGCCATGTATTAAATCAGTTTTTCCCAAACTTTTAAGTTTGGCCCACCGGTGAACAAGTTTCAAAATTTTACCAGGGACCGGTGCATGATTTATTTATGTATTTTTATTTCTATTTGACAATAAATATTTATGTTATGGGGACCGGCAGCGTTAGGCATGCGGACCGGTGAAGGTCCACGGACCGCCATTTGGGGACCACTGTATTAAATGACTTAAAGGACAATAGCTTTTTATCAGCTAAACATAAAACATGCATATTTTGTAACTTTGTTTTTTTCTTTTAAACATAACCTATATGAAAAATGAACAGATACATTCCTTAGCACCAGAGGTGTGACAGATATTAGGACACTTTAAACATAGCCAGCACTACATATTTGTTTTCAGATTCCAGTGTGAAATATTGTATTGTAAGCCAAAGTTGCCTATATCATATCTATATCAACCACAAACTACTTTTCTATGACCACCAATCTTAAATTACTTTTCTCCAGCTCCATATTCCCAACAAATAGTTTATGTAATTCCTATACTACAGCTCTCACTGCAGAATAGTTTGGATTCAGTTTCCATTGACAAAGGTAGCCTCTAACTAAATTGTAATTATTAATTTGTAGACATGATAAAATTCTTTTATAGAAAATCATAAACATTTTTGATGAGTCAATATTAATAGCCTTTCTGCAAGATTCATTTTTATTGAAAATCGTAAGTCAATTTTAATATGGGTAATATAAGACGTGAATTACCTGGGCTTTCCCAGCTTCACTCATCTCAGTGTCCATTACGTACTTTGTAGTTAGTGAAAGGTACACTTGAAAATGTGAAATATGTACAACTAACTCTCAGTTCCAAATGAACATTTTGACATAGAGATATCACGTTAAAAGTTATTTTAAGAACAAACAAAAAAAGTAACTAATTTCAATCAGCCTGTCATGTTATAAATAATTATCATCAACTACTTTATCTCATCTAACGGATAAGCATTTAATTAAAAAAAACTACCAGGACTTTAGACAGGTAAAATTAGAATTACTAATTAGAGAAGTCTCCAATGATCTAACAGTGATTTTTACCTACAGATGGGCATTCAAATTCAAATCATTTGGCCCCCACCCTATGCCCCTTTCTGGTTTTGATAAATTATAAAAAAAATACTAGCATTTTCAGTCACATTGCTAAAATTTTTTCAAAAGACTCTTACCTGATTTTTTTAGTCATGTCATTTAGCTTATTATACCTTGAACATAAACTTCTTTATTTTATTATGTTCATAAATAGCTATTCTATGAAAAAAAGGTCATTTTGTGTTTGTTTATGCTATTAGAGCAGTGGTTCTTAACCTTTTTGGAGGTACCGAACCCCACCAGTTTCACATGCCCATTCACCAAACCCTTCTTAATAGGAAAAATAAAATATGATTTTTTTTTCCTGATATTTTTTTGACCTCCGCCGAACCCCTGAGACTGACTCACCGAACCCCGTTAAGAACCACTGTATTGGAGGATTAGTCTTTAAAAAAGATGTAATTTTAAAATTCTAAATATCATATTATTTAGTCTATAGCATAATATAAGCTAGATTGGCATAAAATTAATTAACCCATTCAATTCTAGGCGCTCAGAAATTTTATTATTTGAAACTCCAACTAAAGGGGAAGTACTCCACCCTTACTGCAGATAGGTATAGAATAAAAAAACAAACATATCTAATTATAGAAAAACAACAAAAACACATCAAATTTAACAGTATATTGTTATGAAATAAATTGATTTGCATTCATCATTGGTTGCTGTATGTGTTGTATAACATTATTTCCCTAAGATGATATTGTGTAAATTCTTAACTAGTGCCAGGAATTTAAAAAATAACTTTGCTCCTCCCTAGAAAAACTTCCGCCCAACGTCCATGGACCTACAATTTAAACTCATATATTGATTAGCTTCCACGATGCTGCTTGTCATCAAAAAGTCCTTTTTTTTTTTTTTACTATACCAGATAGTTTGTCACTAAAAAAACTAGATTTAGTTTGTTGCGCTTGCAAAATTACAAAAATGGCAAACTTATGGTAATAAATTAATCATTGAAAAGTATTTTGTAGGCCTCAGTATTTTAAGTCTAGCTCTAATGGTGGGGAGGCCCCTCTAGGTCTATGTCTTACATTTCAAAAGTCAAGTGCTTTGGATTCGGAGTTTGCTGGAGCGGTCGCGAAGCCCCCTTAAAAAAATACATGCACAGCTCTTAGGGCTCCTCTGAGCACAAGTTGGGAAACACTGGACTGGTCTATACTAATAACTATACTATAAAAAAAAGTTAACAAGTAGGCCTAGGCCTATATTAATATATAATACTGCTATGGATTAATAATTAATTAGACTCCGGCCTCTTATTCCTACTAACTTGGACATTTCATTCACGTTTAGATACCACTTTAAATGCTTTAGCCCTAACATTAAGTTTATTATTTGCTGTATAAATATAAGCAGTGTAAGCCTTTCTATTGTTTATTTAGATATTAAAAAAATGAACTTAACCCTCTTGGGCTCTATCGGCCCAGGTCAGAGTAGCGAAAAAGACGGATGTCCGATCTATCGGCTTTATAATTCGAGCCTCGAGATTGCTCGGCTAGTCTTCGTGCCAGCAAATCAGATCACTTCTTCAGAACTGTTTACCCTCATACTCTTAAAATCGTACAATATCATCATGTTTATTCTAGGTTTAACAAAAAATTACAGGCATAAATTATGCAAACCAGGGTAGCTCATTTGCATAAATTTTAATATTTCAGTTTAATTTAAAAATTAAGATTGTACTGGTTCATTCAATTTCCAACAATAATAATATATATAGTTTTATATAAAAGTGTATATTGGTAGTTTACTACCTATAGCTTCTAGTTAGGGAGCTATTTGTAGTAAACTACCAATATAGAGAGCTATTGCTAGTCCAGCCAATCAAATCAAACCAAAATCTGAGCTTTAAAAACCGCTTCCAATGAGGCTGGCTAAGTATTGCCCCGTTCATTTACTACTAGTTTGTACTAGTGACAACACCTCTGCACTAATTATAAACTCTACAGTACTGTTTTAAAGTTTTAACATTATCTGCTGTAGCCTTCCCCGTGCTCAGATTTTGCTATATTGCTATATAATTTATAATATAGACCTAATATAGATCTTAGACGTATGATACTTGGGGAAAGGGATCATAGTCTGAAAAAATGTTACCCTGCTTCTTCTTTCCCAAGGCCAAAGTAAGATGTGCAGTAAAAATAAAATCCAGCTGTAAACATTTTGTGTGCTAATTATTATGATTAAAATTATAAATAAAAATACAGGCCTAAATAATTACCATAAGAAGGTTTACTGCATACAAAGTGTGCATATTATTAAAAACAAAATCTTGCTACTTTAGTTAAATGACAGTGTAATATAACTTGATGATTAGGCTTAACGCTGATAAAATAAGCTTAGGCCAATCATTTTTTTAGGAACATGGTCACTTGAAACCCCTCCCCACCCCGCCCCCCCC
>CAXITT010000773.1:8995-26560 GCA_964033795.1 Lymnaea stagnalis
GAGATATGGATATATGGACATATGGAGATATGGAGATATGGAGATATGGAGATATGGAGATATGGAGATATGGAGATAAGGAGATATGGAGATATCGAGATATGGATATATGGAGATATGGATATATCGATATATGGATATATGAATATATGGATATATGATTATAGGGAGATATGGAGATATGGAGATATGGAGATATGGAGATTTGGAGATATGGAGAAATGGAGATCTGGAGATATGGAGATATGGAGATATGGAGATATGGATATATGAAGATATGGAGATATGGAGATATGGAGATATGGAGATATGGAGATATGAATATATGGAGATATGGAGATATGGAGATATGGAGATATGGAGATATGGAGATATGAAGATATGGAGATATGAAAATATGGAGATATGGAGATATGGAGATATGGAGATATGGAGATATGAAGATATGGAGATTTGGATATATGGATATATGGAGATATGGTGATATGGAGATATTGAGATATGGAGATATGGATATATGGTATATGGATATATGGATATATGGATATATGGATATATGGAGATATGGAGATATGGAGATATGGTATATGGAGATATGGAGATATGGAGATATAGAGATATGGAGATATGGATATATGGATATATGGAGATATGGAGATATGGAGATATGGAGATATGGAGATATTGAGATATGGATATATGGAGATATGGAGATATGGAGATATGGAGATATGGGTATATGGAGATATGGAGATATGGAGATATGGAGATATGGAGATATGGAGATATGGAGATATGGATATATGGAGATATGGATATATGGATATATGGATATATGGACATATGGAGATATGGAGATATGGAGATATGGAGATATGGAGATTTGGAGATATGGAGATATGGAGATATGGAGATATGGAGATATGGGTATATGGAGATATGGAGATATGGAGATATGGAGATATGAAGATATGGAGATATGGAGATATGAGATATGGAGATATGGTTATATGGAGATATGGATATATGGATATATGGATATATGGACATATGGAGATATGGAGATATGGAGATATGGAGATATGGATATATGGAGATATGGAGATATGGAGATATGGAGATATGGAGATATGGATATATGGAGATATGGATATATCGATATATGGATATATGACTATATGGATATATGGTTATCGGGAGATATGGAGATATGGAGATATGGAGATATGGAGATATGGATATATGGAGATATGGAGATATGGAGATATGGAGATATGGAGATATGGAGATATGGAGATATGGAAATATGGAGATATGGAGATATGGATATATGGATATATGGAGATATGGATATATGTAATATGGAGATATGGAGATATGGAGATATGGAGATATGAATATATGGAGATATGGAGATATGGAGATATGGAGATAAGGAGATATGGAGATATGGAGATATGGAGATATGGAGATATGGAGATATGGAGATATGGGTATATGGAGATATGGAGATATGGAGATATGGAGATATGGAGATATGGAGATATGGAGATATGGAGATATGGAGTATACCTCTATACCTCTATACCTCTATACCTCTATACCTCTATACCTGATATGGAGATATGGAAATATGGAGATATGGAGATATGGATATATGGATATATGGAGATATGGATATATGTAATATGGAGATATGGAGATATGGAGATATGGAGATATGAATATATGGAGATATGGAGATATGGAGATATGGAGATAAGGAGATATGGAGATATGGAGATATGGAGATATGGAGATATGGAGATATGGAGATATGGGTATATGGAGATATGGAGATATGGAGATATGGAGATATGGAGATATGGAGATATGGAGATATGGAGATATGGAGATATGGAGATATGGTTATATGGAGATATGGATATATGGATATATGGATATATGGACATATGGAGATATGGAGATATGGAGATATGGATATATGGAGATATGGAGATATGGAGATATGGAGATATGGAGATATGGATATATCGATATATGGATATATGAATATATGGATATATGGTTATAGGGAGATATGGAGATATGGAGATATGGAGATATGGAGATATGGAGATATGGAGATATGGAGATATGGATATATGGGTATATGGATATATGTAATATAGAGATATGGGGATATGGAGATATGGAGATATGAATATATGGAGATATGGAGATATGGAGATATGGAGATATGGAGATATGGAGATTTGAAGATATGGAGATATGGAGATATTGAGATATGGAGATATGGATATATGGTATATGGATATATGGATATATGGATATATGGATATATGGAGATATGGAGATATGGAGATATGGAGATATGGAGATATGGAGATATGGAGATATGGAGATATGGATATATGGATATATGGAGATATGGAGATATGGAGATATGGAGATATGGAGATATGGAGATATCTCCATATCTCCATATCTCCATATCTCAATGTCTCCATATCTCCATATATCCATATCTCCATATGTCTATATGGACATATGTCCATATGTCCATATCTCCATATCTCCATATCTCCATATCTCCATATCTCCATATATCCATATCTCCATATATCCATATCTCCATATCTTCATATCTCCATATCTCCATATCTCCATATCTCCATATCTCCATATCTCCATATATCCATGTATCCATATCTCCGTATCTTCATATCTCCATATCTCCATATATCCATATCTCCATATCTCCATATCTCCATATCTCCATATCTCCATATCTCCATATCTCCATATCTCCATATATCCATATCTCCATATCTCCATATCTCCATATCTCCATATCTCCATATCTCCATATCTCCATATCTCCATATCTCCATATCTCCATATCTCCATATCTCCATATCTCCATATCTCCATATCTCCATATCTCCATATCTCCATATCTCCATATCTCCATATCTCCATATCTCCATATATCCATATCTCCATATCTCCATATCTCCATATCTCCATATCTCCATATCTCCATATGTCCATATCTCCATATCTCCATATCTCCATATCTCCATATCTCCATATATCCATATATCCATATATCCATATCTCCATATACCATATATCCATATCTCCATATCTCCATATCTCCATATCTCCATATATCCATATATCCATATATCCATAAATCCATATCTCCATATCTCCATATCTCCATATCTCCATATCTCCATATCTCCAAATATCCATATACCATATATCCATATCTCCATATCTCCATATCTCCATATACCATATATCCATATCTCCATATCTTAATATCTCCATATCTCCATATACCATATCTCCATATCTCCATATCTCCATATCTCCATATCTCCATATCTCCATATCTCCATATCTTCATATCTCCATATCTCCATATCTCCATATCTCACTATATCCATATCTCCATATCTCCATATCTCCATATCTCCATATCTCCATATCTCCAAATCTCCATATCTCCATATCTCCATATCTCCATATCTCCATATAACCATATATCCATATATTCATATATCCATATATTCATATATCCATATATCGATATATCCATATCTCCATATATCCATATCTCCATATCTCCATATCTCCATATATCCATATCTCCATATCTCCATATCTCCATATCTCCATATCTCCATATGTCCATATATCCATATATCCATATATCCATATCTCCATATATCCATATCTCCATATCTCCATATCTCCATATCTCCATATATCCATATCTCCATATCTCCATATCTCCATATCTCCATATATCCATTTATCCATATATCCAAATCTCCATATCTTCATATCTCCATATCTCCTTATCTCCATATCTCCATATAGCCATATCTCCATATCTCCATATCTCCATATCTCCATATCTCCATATCTCCATATCTCCACATCTCCATATCTCCATATCTCCATATCTCCATATCTCCATATCTCCATATCTCCATATCTCCATATCTCCATATCTCCATATATCCATATATCCATATATCCATATATCCATATACCATATATCCATATCTCCATATCTCCATATCTCCATATCTCCATATATCCATATATTTAAATCTCCATATCTTCATATCTCCATATCTCCATATCTCCATATCTCCATATCTCCATATCTCCATATCTCCATATCTCAATATCTCCATATCTTCAAATCTCCATATCTCCATATCTCCATATCTCCATATCTCCATATCTCCATATATTCATATCTCCATATCTCCATATCTCCATATCTCTATATTACATATATCCATATACCCATATAT
Source organism: Lymnaea stagnalis (assembly GCA_964033795.1). Lineage (NCBI taxonomy): Eukaryota > Metazoa > Mollusca > Gastropoda > Lymnaeidae > Lymnaea > Lymnaea stagnalis. The sequence continues at coordinate 13,336 of CAXITT010000773.1, forward strand.
CCATATCTCCATTTCTCCATATCTCCATATCTCCATATCTCCATATCTCCCTATAACCATATATCCATATATTCATATATCCATATATCGATATATCCATATCTCCATATCTCCATATCTCCATATCTCCATATCTCCATATATCCATATCTCCATATCTCCATATCTCCATATGTCCATATATCCATATATCCATATATCCATATCTCCATATAACCATATCTCCATATCTCCATATCTCCATATCTCCATATCTCCATATCTCCATATCTCCATATCTCCATATCTCCATATCTCCATATACCCATATCTCCATATCTCCATATCTCCATATCTCCATATCTCCATATCTCCATATCTCCTTATCTCCATATCTCCATATCTCCATATCTCCATATATTCATATCTCCATATCTCCATATCTCCATATCTCCATATTACATATATCCATATCTCCATATATCCATATATCCATATCTCCATATCTCCATATTTCCATATCTCCATATCTCCATATCTCCATATCTCCATATCTCCATATCTCCATATCTCCATATATCCATATCTCCATATCTCCATATCTCCATATCTCCATATCTCCATATGTCCATATATCCATATATCCATATATCCATATCTCCATATATCCATATCTCCATATCTCCATATCTCCATATCTCCATATCTCCATATCTCCATATCTCCATATCTCCATATCTCCATATATCCATATATCCATATATCCATATACCATATATCCATATCTCCATATCTCAATATCTCCATATCTCCATATCTCCATATATCCATATATCCAAATCTCCATATCTTCATATCTCCATATCTCCATATCTCCATATCTCCATATCTCCATATCTTCATATCTCCATATCTTCATATCTCCATATCTCCATATCTCCATATCTCCATATCTCCATATCTCCATATCTCCATATCTCCATATCTCCATATATTCATATCTCCATATCTCCATATTACATATATCCATATCTCCATATATCCATATCTCCATATCTCCATATCTCAATATCTCGATATCTCCATATTTCCATATCTCCATATCTCCATATCTCCATATCTCCATATCTCCATATGTCCTTATCTCCATATCTCCATATCTCCATATCTCCATATCTCCATATCTCCATATCTCCATATCTCCATATCTCCATATCTCCATATCTCCATATCTCCATATCTCCATATCTCCATATCTCCATATCTCCATATCTCCATATCTCCATATCTCCATATCTCCATATCTCCATATCTCCATATCTCCATATCTCCATATATCCATATCTCCATATCTCCATATCTCCATAACTCCATATCTCCATATCTCCATATCTCCATATCTCCATATCTCCATATCTCCATATCTCCATATCTCCATATCTCCATATCTCCATATCTTCATATATCCATATGTCCATATCTCCATATCTCCATATCTCCATATCTCCATATCTTCATATATCCATATGTCCATATCTCCATATCTCCATATCTCCATATATCCATATCTCCATATCTCCATATATCCATATATCCATATCTCCATATCTCCATATCTCCATATCCCCATATCTCCACATCTCCATATCTCCATATACCATATATCCATATATCCATATATCCATATATCCATATATCCATATATCCATATCTCCATATCTCCATATCTCCATATCTCCATATCTCCATATCTCCATATCTCCATATCTCCATATCTCCATATATCCATATCTCCATATACCATATATCCATATCTCCATATCTCCATATCTCCATATCTCCATATCTCCATATCTTCATATATCCATATCTCCATATCTCCATATCTCCATATCTCCATATCTCCATATTTCCATATCTCCATATCTCCATATCTCCATATCTCCATATCTCCATATGTCCATATCTCCATATCTCCAAATCTCCATATCTCCATATCTCCATATCTCCATATCTCCATATCTCCATATCTCCAAATCTCCATATCTCCATATCTCCATATCTCCATATCTCCATATCTCCATATCTCCATATCTCCATATCTCCATATCTCCATATCTCCATATCTCCATATATCCATATCTCCATATCTCCATATCTCCATATCTCCATATCTCCATATCTCCATATCTCCATATCTCCATATCTCCATATCTCCATATCTCCATATCTCCATATCTCCATATCTCCATATCTCCATATCTCCATATCTCCATATCTCCATATCTCCATATCTCCATATCTCCATATCTCCATATCTCCATATCTCCATATCTCCATATCTCCATATCTCCATATCTCCATATCTCCATATCTCCATATCTCCATATCTCCATATCTCCATATCTCCATATCTCCATATCTCCATATCTCCATATCTCCATATCTCCATATCTCCATATCTCCATATCTCCATATCTCCATATCTCCATATCTCCATATCTCCATATCTCCATATCTCCATATCTCCATATCTCCATATCTCCATATCTCCATATCTCCATATCTCCATATCTCCATATCTCCATATCTCCATATCTCCATATCTCCATATCTCCATATCTCCATATCTCCATATCTCCATATCTCCATATCTCCATATCTCCATATCTCCATATCTCCATATCTCCATATCTCCATATCTCCATATCTCCATATCTCCATATCTCCATATCTCCATATCTCCATATCTCCATATCTCCATATCTCCATATCTCCATATCTCCATATCTCCATATCTCCATATCTCCATATCTCCATATCTCCATATCTCCATATCTCCATATCTCCATATCTCCATATCTCCATATCTCCATATCTCCATATCTCCATATCTCCATATCTCCATATCTCCATATCTCCATATCTCCATATCTCCATATCTCCATATCTCCATATCTCCATATCTCCATATCTCCATATCTCCATATCTCCATATCTCCATATCTCCATATCTCCATATCTCCATATCTCCATATCTCCATATCTCCATATCTCCATATCTCCATATCTCCATATCTCCATATCTCCATATCTCCATATCTCCATATCTCCATATCTCCATATCTCCATATCTCCATATCTCCATATCTCCATATCTCCATATCTCCATATCTCCATATCTCCATATCTCCATATCTCCATATCTCCATATCTCCATATCTCCATATATCCATATCTCCATATCTCCATATCTCCATATCTCCATATCTCCATATGTCCATATATCCATATATCCATATATCCATATCTCCATATATCCATATCTCCATATCTCCATATCTCCATATCTCCATATCTCCATATATCCATATATCCATATCTCCATATCTCTATATCTCCATATCTCCATATCTCCATATCTCCATATCTCCATATATCCATATATCCATATATCCATATATCCATATACCATATATCCATATCTCCATATCTCAATATCTCCATATCACCATATCTCCATATATCCAAATCTCCATATCTTCATATCTCCATATCTCCATATCTCCATATTTCCATATCTCCATATCTTCATATCTCCATATCTTCATATCTCCATATCTCCATATCTCCATATCTCCATATATTCATATCTCCATATCTCCATATCTCCATATCTCCATATCTTCATATATCCATATCTCCATATCTCCATATCTCCATATCTCCATATCTCCATATCTCCATATCTCCAAATCTCCATATCTCCATATCTCCATATCTCCAAATCTCCCTATAACCATATATCCATATATTCATATATCCATATATCGATATATCCATATCTCCATATCTCCATATCTCCATATCTCCATATCTCCATATCTCCATATCTCCATATCTCCATATCTCCATATCTCCATATCTCCATATCTCCATATCTCCATATCTCCATATCTCCATATCTCCATATCTCCATATCTCCATATCTCCATATCTCCATATCTCCATATCTCCATATCTCCATATCTCCATATCTCCATATCTCCATATCTCCATATCTCCATATCTCCATATCTCCATATCTCCATATCTCCATATCTCCATATCTCCATATCTCCATATCTCCATATCTCCATATCTCCATATCTCCATATCTCCATATCTCCATATCTCCATATCTCCATATCTCCATATCTCCATATCTCCATATCTCCATATCTCCATATCTCCATATCTCCATATCTCCATATCTCCATATCTCCATATCTCCATATCTCCATATCTCCATATCTCCATATCTCCATATCTCCATATCTCCATATCTCCATATCTCCATATCTCCATATCTCCATATCTCCATATCTCCATATCTCCATATCTCCATATCTCCATATCTCCATATCTCCATATCTCCATATCTCCATATCTCCATATCTCCATATCTCCATATCTCCATATCTCCATATCTCCATATCTCCATATCTCCATATCTCCATATCTCCATATCTCCATATCTCCATATCTCCATATCTCCATATCTCCATATCTCCATATCTCCATATCTCCATATCTCCATATCTCCATATCTCCATATCTCCATATCTCCATATCTCCATATCTCCATATCTCCATATCTCCATATCTCCATATCTCCATATCTCCATATCTCCATATCTCCATATCTCCATATCTCCATATCTCCATATCTCCATATCTCCATATCTCCATATCTCCATATCTCCATATCTCCATATCTCCATATCTCCATATCTCCATATCTCCATATCTCCATATCTCCATATCTCCATATCTCCATATCTCCATATCTCCATATCTCCATTTCTCCATATCTCCATATCTCCATATCTCCATATCTCCATATCTCCATATCTCCATATCTCCATATATCCATATCTCCATATCTCCATATCTCCATATCTCCATATCTACATATATCCATATCTCCACATCTCCATATCTCCATATACCATATCTCCATATCTCCATATCTCCATATCTCCATATCTCCATATCTCCATATCTCCATATCTCGATATATCCATATCTCCATATTTCCATATCTCCATATCTCCATATCTCCATATACCCATATCTCCATATCTCCATATCTCCATATCTCCATATCCCCATATCTCCACATCTCCATATTTCCATATATCCATATATCCATATATCCATATATCCATATATCCATACATCCATATCTCCATATCTCCATATCTCCATATCTCCATATCTCCATATCTCCATATCTCCATATCTCCATATCTCCATATATCCATAACTCCATATCTCCATATCTCCATATCTCCATATCTCCATATCTCCATATCTCCATATATTCATATCTCCATATCTCCATATCTCCATATCTCCATATTACATATATCCATATCTCCATATATCCATATCTCCATATCTCCATATCTCCATATCTCCATATTTCCATATCTCCATATCTCCATATCTCCATATCTCCATATCTCCATATCTCCATATCTCCATATCTCCATATCTCCATATCTCCATATCTCCATATCTCCATATCTCCATATCTCCATATCTCCATATCTCCATATCTCCATATCTCCATATCTCCATATCTCCATATCTCCATATCTCCATATCTCCATATCTCCATATCTCCATATCTCCATATCTCCATATCTCCATATCTCCATATCTCCATATCTCCATATCTCCATATCTCCATATCTCCATATCTCCATATCTCCATATCTCCATATCTCCATATCTCCATATCTCCATATCTCCATATCTCCATATCTCCATATCTCCATATCTCCATATCTCCATATCTCCATATCTCCATATCTCCATATCTCCATATCTCCATATCTCCATATCTCCATATCTCCATATCTCCATATCTCCATATCTCCATATCTCCATATCTCCATATCTCCATATCTCCATATCTCCATATCTCCATATCTCCATATCTCCATATCTCCATATCTCCATATCTCCATATCTCCATATCTCCATATCTCCATATCTCCATATCTCCATATCTCCATATCTCCATATCTCCATATCTCCATATCTCCATATCTCCATATCTCCATATCTCCATATCTCCATATCTCCATATCTCCATATCTCCATATCTCCATATCTCCATATCTCCATATCTCCATATCTCCATATCTCCATATCTCCATATCTCAATATCTCCATATCTCCATATCTCCATATCTCCATATATCCATATATCCATATACCATATATCCATATCTCCATATCTCAATATCTCCATATCTCCATATCTCCATATATCCATATCTCCATATCTCCATATCTCCATATGTCCATATCTCCATATCTCCATATCTCCATATCTCCATATATCCATATATCCATATCTCCATATCTCCATATCTCCATATCTCCATATATCCATATATCCATATATCCATATATCCATATATCCATATATCCATATATCATTATATCCATATCTCCATATCTGCACATCTTCATATCTCCATATCTCCATATCTCCATATCTCCATATCTCCATATCTCTAAATATCCATATACCATATATCCATATCTCCAAATCTCCATATCTCCATATCTCCATATCTCCATATCTCCATATCTCCATATCTCCATATCTCCACATCTCCATATCTCCATATCTCCATTTCTCCATATCTCCATATCTCCATATCTCCATATCTCCATATCTCCATATCTCCATATCTCAATATCTCCATATATCCATATCTCCATATGTCTATATCTCCATATCTCCATATATCCATATATCCATATCTCCACATCTCCACATCTCCATATCTCCATATACCATATATCCATATATCCATATCTCCATATCTCCATATCTCCATATCTCCATATATCCATATATCCATATCTCCATATCTCCATATCTCCATATCTCCATATATCCATATATCCATATCTCCATATCTCCATATCTCCATATCCCCATATCTCCACATCTCCATATTTCCATATATCCATATATCCATATATCCATATATCCATATATCCATACATCCATATCTCCATATCTCCATATCTCCATATCTCCATATCTCCATATCTCCATATATCCATAACTCCATATCTCCATATCTCCATATCTCCATATCTCCATATCTCCATATATTCATATCTCCATATCTCCATATCTCCATATCTCCATATCTCCATATTACATATATCCATATCTCCATATATCCATATCTCCATATCTCCATATCTCCATATCTCCATATCTCCATATTTCCATATCTCCATATCTCCATATCTCCATATCTCCATATCTCCATATCTCCATATCTCCATATCTCCATATGTCCTTATCTCCATATCTCCAAATCTCCATAGCTCCATATCTCCATATCTCCATATCTCCATATCTCCATATCTCCATATCTCCATATCTCCATATCTCCATATCTCCATATCTCCATATCTCCATATCTCCATATCTCCATATCTCCATATCTCCATATCTCCATATCTCCATATCTCCATATCTCCATATCTCCATATCTCCATATCTCCATATCTCCATATCTCCATATCTCCATATCTCCATATCTCCATATCTCCATATCTCCATATCTCCATATCTCCATATCTCCATATCTCCATATCTCCATATCTCCATATCTCCATATCTCCATATCTCCATATCTCCATATCTCCATATCTCCATATCTCCATATCTCCATATCTCCATATCTCCATATCTCCATATCTCCATATCTCCATATCTCCATATCTCCATATCTCCATATCTCCATATCTCCATATCTCCATATCTCCATATCTCCATATCTCCATATCTCCATATCTCCATATCTCCATATCTCCATATCTCCATATCTCCATATCTCCATATCTCCATATCTCCATATCTCCATATCTCCATATCTCCATATCTCCATATCTCCATATCTCCATATCTCCATATCTCCATATCTCCATATCTCCATATCTCCATATCTCCATATCTCCATATCTCCATATCTCCATATCTCCATATCTCCATATCTCCATATCTCCATATCTCCATATCTCCATATCTCCATATCTCCATATCTCCATATCTCCATATCTCCATATCTCCATATCTCCATATCTCCATATCTCCATATCTCCATATCTCCATATCTCCATATCTCCATATCTCCATATCTCCATATATCCATATCTCCATATCTCCATATATCCATATCTCCATATCTCCATATGTCCATATCTCCATATCTCCATATCTCCATATCTCCATATCTCCATATCTCCATATCTCAATATCTCCATATCTCTATTTCTCCATATCTCCATATCTCCATATCTCCATATCTTCATATCTCCATATCTCCATATATCCATATCTCCATATCTCCATATCTCCATATCTCCATATCTCCATATATCCATATATCCATATATCCATATCTCCATATATCCATATCTCCATATCTCCATATCTCCATATCTCCATATCTCCATATCTCATTATCTCCATATCTCCATATCTCCATATCTCCATATCTCCATTTATCCTTTTATCCATATTTCCATATCTCCATATATCCATATATCCATATATCCATATATCCATATATCCATATATCCATATATCCATATATCCATATCTCCATATCTCCATATCTCTATATCTCCATATATCCATAAATCCATATATCCATATATCCATATATTCATATATCCATATATCCATTTATCCATATATCCATATATCCATATATCCATATCTCCATATCTCCATATCTCCATATCTCCATATGTCCATATCTCCATATGTCCATATCTCCATATATCCATATCTCCATATCTCCATATCTCCATATCTCCATATCTCCATATATACATATATCCATATATCCATATATCCATATATCCATATATCCATATATCCATATATCATTATATCCATATCTCCATATCTCCATATCTCCACATCTCCATATCTCCATATCTCCATATCTCCATATCTCTAAATATCCATATCTCCATATCTCCATATCTCCATATCTCCATATCTCCATATCTCCATATCTCCATATCTCCATATCTCCATATCTCCATATCTCCATATCTCCATATCTCCATATCTCCATATCTCCATATCTCCATATCTCCATATCTCCATATCTCCATATCTCCATATCTCCATATCTCCATATCTCCATATCTCCATATCTCCATATCTCCATATCTCCATATCTCCATATCTCCATATCTCCATATCTCCATATCTCCATATCTCCATATCTCCATATCTCCATATCTCCATATCTCCATATCTCCATATCTCCATATCTCCATATCTCCATATCTCCATATCTCCATATCTCCATATCTCCATATCTCCATATCTCCATATCTCCATATCTCCATATCTCCATATCTCCATATCTCCATATCTCCATATCTCCATATCTCCATATCTCCATATCTCCATATCTCCATATCTCCATATCTCCATATCTCCATATCTCCATATCTCCATATCTCCATATCTCCATATCTCCATATCTCCATATCTCCATATCTCCATATCTCCATATCTCCATATCTCCATATCTCCATATCTCCATATCTCCATATCTCCATATCTCCATATCTCCATATCTCCATATCTCCATATCTCCATATCTCCATATCTCCATATCTCCATATCTCCATATCTCCATATCTCCATATCTCCATATCTCCATATCTCCATATCTCCATATCTCCATATCTCCATATCTCCATATCTCCATATCTCCATATCTCCATATCTCCATATCTCCATATCTCCATATCTCCATATCTCCATATCTCCATATCTCCATATCTCCATATCTCCATATCTCCATATCTCCATATCTCCATATCTCCATATCTCCATATCTCCATATCTCCATATCTCCATATCTCCATATCTCCATATCTCCATATCTCCATATCTCCATATCTCCATATCTCCATATCTCCATATCTCCATATCTCCATATCTCCATATCTCCATATCTCCATATCTCCATATCTCCATATCTCCATATCTCCATATCTCCATATCTCCATATCTCCATATCTCCATATCTCCATATCTCCATATCTCCATATCTCCATATCTCCATATCTCCATATCTCCATATCTCCATATCTCCATATCTCCATATCTCCATATCTCCATATCTCCATATATCCATATATCCATATCTCCATATCTCCATATATCCATATCCCCATATCTCCACATCTCCATATTTCCATATATCCATATATCCATATATCCATATATCCATATATCCATATATCCATATCTCCATATCTCCATATCTCCATATCTCCATATCTCCATATCTCCATATCTCCATATATCCATAACTCCATATCTCCATATCTCCATATCTCCATATATTCATATCTCCATATCTCCATATCTCCATATCTCCATATTACATATATCCATATCTCCATATATCCATATCTCCTTATCTCCATATCTCCATATCTCCATATCTCCATATCTCCATATCTCCATATCTCCATATCTCCATATCTCCATATCAGGTATAGAGGTATAGAGGTATAGAGGTATAGAGGTATAGAGGATATCTCCATATCTCCATATCTCCATATCTCCATATCTCCATTTCTCCATATCTCCATATCTCCATATCTCCATATCTCCATATATCCATATCTCCATATCTCCATATCTCCATTTCTCCATATCTCCATATCTCCATATCTCCATATCTCCATATATCCATATATCCAAATCTCCATATCTTCTTATCTCCATATCTCCTTATCTCCATATCTCCATATCTCCATATCTCCATATATCCAAATCTCCATATCTCCATATCTCCATATATCCATATCTCCATATCTCCATATCTCCATATCTCCATATCTCCATATATCCATATATCAATATATCCATATATCCATATACCCATATATCCATATCTCCATATCTCCATATCTCCATATCTCCATATCTCCATATCTCCATATCTCCATATCTCCATATCTCCATATATCCTTATATCCATATTTCCATATATCCATATATCCATATATCCATATATCCATATATCCATATATCCATATATCCATATATCCATATCTCAATATCTCCATATCTCTATATCTCCATATATCCATAAATCCATATTTTCATATATCCATATTTTCATATATCCATTTATCCATATATCCATATGTCCATATGTCCATATCTCCAAATCTCCATATCTCCATATCTCCATATCTCCATATCTCCATATCTCCATATCTCCATATCTCCATATCTCCATATCTCCATATCTCCATATCTCCATATCTCCATATCTCCATATCTCCATATCTCCATATCTCCATATCTCCATATCTCCATATCTCCATATCTCCATATCTCCATATCTCCATATCTCCATATCTCCATATCTCCATATCTCCATATCTCCATATCTCCATATCTCCATATCTCCATATCTCCATATCTCCATATCTCCATATCTCCATATCTCCATATCTCCATATCTCCATATCTCCATATCTCCATATCTCCATATCTCCATATCTCCATATCTCCATATCTCCATATCTCCATATCTCCATATCTCCATATCTCCATATCTCCATATCTCCATATCTCCATATCTCCATATCTCCATATCTCCATATCTCCATATCTCCATATCTCCATATCTCCATATCTCCATATCTCCATATCTCCATATCTCCATATCTCCATATCTCCATATCTCCATATCTCCATATCTCCATATCTCCATATCTCCATATCTCCATATCTCCATATCTCCATATCTCCATATCTCCATATCTCCATATCTCCATATCTCCATATCTCCATATCTCCATATCTCCATATCTCCATATCTCCATATCTCCATATCTCCATATCTCCATATCTCCATATCTCCATATCTCCATATCTCCATATCTCCATATCTCCATATCTCCATATCTCCATATCTCCATATCTCCATATCTCCATATCTCCATATCTCCATATCTCCATATCTCCATATCTCCATATCTCCATATCTCCATATCTCCATATCTCCATATCTCCATATCTCCATATCTCCATATCTCCATATCTCCATATCTCCATATCTCCATATCTCCATATCTCCATATCTCCATATCTCCATATCTCCATATCTCCATATCTCCATATCTCCATATCTCCATATCTCCATATCTCCATATCTCCATATCTCCATATCTCCATATCTCCATATCTCCATATCTCCATATCTCCATATCTCCATATCTCCATATCTCCATATCTCCATATCTCCATATCTCCATATCTCCATATCTCCATATCTCCATATCTCCATATCTCCATATCTCCATATCTCCATATCTCCATATCTCCATATCTCCATATCTCCATATCTCCATATCTCCATATCTCCATATCTCCATATCTCCATATCTCCATATCTCCATATCTCCATATGTCCATATCTCCATATCTCCATATCTCCATATCTCCATATCTCCATATCTCCATATCTCCATTTCTCCATATCTCCATATCTCCATATCTCCATATCTCCATATATCCATATCTCCATATCTTCATATCTCCATATCTCCATATCTCCATATCTCCATATGTCCATATCTCCATATCTCCATATCTCCATATCTCCATATCTCCATATATCCATATATCCATATATCCATATATCCATATATCCATATATCCATATATCCATATATCCATATATCCATATCTCCACATCTCAATATCTCCATATCTCCATATCTCCATATCTCCATATCTCCATATCTCCATATCTCCATATATCCATATACCATATCTCCATATCTCCATATCTCCATATCTCCATATACCCATATCTCCATATCTCCATATCTCCATATCTCCATATCTCCATATCTCAATATCTCCATATCTCCATATCTCCATATCTCCATATCTCCATATCTCCATATCTCCATATCTCCATATCTCCATATCTCCATATCTCCTAATCTCCATATATCCATATATCCATATCTCCATATCTCCATATCTCCATATCTCCATATCCCCATATCTCCACATCTCCATATCTCCATATACCATATATCCATATATCCATATATCCATATATCCATATATCCATATATCCATATCTCCATATCT
>CAXITT010000773.1:36558-44058 GCA_964033795.1 Lymnaea stagnalis
TGGATATGTGGATATGTGGATATGTGGATATGTGGATATGTGGATATGTGGATATGTGGATATGTGGATATGTGGATATGTGGATATGTGGATATGTGGATATGTGGATATGTGGATATGTGGATATGTGGATATTTGGATATTTGGATATGTGGACATATGGACATATGGACATATGGACATATGGACATATGGACACATGGACACATGGACACATGGACACATGGACACATGGACACATGGACACATGGACACATGGACACATGGACACATGGATACATGGACACATGGACACATGGACACATGGACACATGGACACATGGATACATGGATACATGGATACATGGATACATGGATATATGGATATATGGATATATGGATATATGGATATATGGATATATGGATATATGGATATATGGATACATGGATACATGGATACATGGATACATGGATATATGGATATATGGATATATGGATATATGGATATATGGATATATGGATATATGGATATATGGATATATGGATATATGGATATATGGATATATGGATATATGGATATATGGATATATGGATATATGGATATATGGATATATGGATATATGGATATATGGATATATGGATATATGGATATATGGATATATGGATATATGGATATATGGATATATGGATATATGGATGTATGGATGTATGGATGTGTGGATGTGTGGATGTGTGGATGTGTGGATGTGTGGATATGTGGATATGTGGATATGTGGATATGTGGATATGTGGATATGTGGATATGTGGATATGTGGATACATGGATACATGGATACATGGATACATGGATACATGGATATATGGATATATGGATATATGGATATATGGATATATGGATATCGACCTCTAATCGACCACCCATCGACCTCCCATCGACCTTCAATCGACCTCACACAGACCTCACATCGACCTCCCATCGACCTCCCTTCGACCTCCAATCGCCCTCCACCGACCTCACAATAACTCTAATCGACCACCAACCGACCTTACACCGACATCCCTGTGACCTCAATTCAACCTCACTTCGACCTTACATCGACCTCCCACCGAACTCAAGTTCACCTCACATCGACCTCCAATCGCCTTCCCACCGACATCTCTTCGACCTCCAAACGACCTCCGACCGATCTCACATAGACCTCACTGCGACCTCACTTCAAACTCATATCGACCTCACATCGACCTAACATGAACCACACATTGACCTCACACAAACCTCACACCGACCTCCAACAAACCTCCCACCGACCTTCCATCGACCTCCCATGGACTGACCACCGACATCACTTCGACCTCCCATCGAACTCCCACCGACCGACTACTGAAATCCTATCGACCTCATTCCGACCTCTCAAAACCTCCCAACGACCTCCCATCGACCGCCCATCGACTTCACACCGAATCTCTTCGATCTCCGACAGACAGGACATAGACATCCCATCGTCCTCCCAAATACCGCCCACTGAAATCCAACCGACCTCAAACCGACCTCACATCAACCTCCCTGTGACCTCACTTCGACCTCACTTCGACCTCAATTCGACCTAACATCGACCTACAATCAACTTCCAACCAACATCACTTCAACTCTCAACGACCTCCCACAGACCTCACATCGACCTCACATGGACCTCACATCGACCTCACATCGACCTCTAATCGACCTCACATCGACCTCACACAGACCTCACATCGCTCTCCCATCGACCTCCCTTCGACCTCCAATCGCCCTCAACCGACCTAACATAAACTCCAATCGACCACCAACCGACCTAACACCGACATCCCTGTGACCTCACTTCGACCTCACTTTGACCTCACTTCGACCTCACATCGACCTCACATCGACCTCCCACCGACCTCAAGTTGACCTCACATCAACCTCCAATCGCCTTCCCACCGACATCTCTTCGACCTTCTAAAGGGCCCCCCCCAATCTCACATCGACCTCAAAGCGACCGCACTTCAAACTCATATCGACCTCACATCGACCTCACATTGACCACACACTGACCTCACATCAACCTCACATCGACCTCACATCGACCTCATATCGACCTCACATCGACCTCACATCAACCACACATCGACCTCACACCGACCTTACACCGACCTCCCACCGACCTCTCATCGACTACCAATCGACCTCCCATCGACCTCCAATCGACCTCCCACAGACCTCACATTGACCTCCCATCGACCTCATATCAACTTCCCTTCAACCTCCAAATTACCTCCCACCGACCTCCCACCGACCTCACATAAACTCCAATCGACCTCCCACAAACCTAAACCGACCTCCCACAAACCTCTCACCGACCTCCCATCGACCTCCCATTGACTGCCCACCGACATCACTTCGACCTCCCATCGAACTCGCACCAACCGACTACTGAAATCCTATCGACTTCATTCCGACCTCCCCAAACCTCAAATCGACATCCCACCGACGTCACACCGACCTCCCCCAACCTCCCGTCGACCGATGTGAGATCGCTGTTAGGTCGATGTAAGGTCGATGTGATGTCGATATGAGGTCGATGTGAGGTCGGTTTGAGGTCGATATGAGGTGGATTGAGGTCGATGTGAGGTCAATGTGAGGTCAATGTGAGGTCGGTGGGACGTCTTTAAGAGGTTGAAGTTATGTCGGTGGGAATTCGATTGGAGGTCGATGTTAGGTCGAATTGAGGTCGAAGTGATGTCGACGTGAGGTCACATAGGGGTCGATGTGAGGTCGGTGAAAGGTTGGGGGAGGTCGGTATGAGGTCGATAGGATTTTAGTAGTCGGTCAGTGGGAGGTAGATGGGAGGTCGAAGTGATGTCGGTAGGCAGTCGATGGGAGGTCGATGGGAGGTTGATGGGAGGTCGGTGGGAGGTTTGTTTGAGGTCGGCGGGAGGTTGGTGTGAGGTTGGTTGGCGTTCGATTGGAGGTCGATGGGTGTTTGATATGAGGACGATGTGAGGTCGATGTAAGGTCGGTGGGAGGTCAGTGGGAGGTCCAAGTGATGGTGGTGGGAAGTCGATGGGTGGTCTATGGGAGGTCGGTCGGATGTCAGTGAGAGGTTGGTGGGAGGTCAGTTTGAGGTCGGTGGGAGTTCGATTGGAGTTTATGTGAGGTCGGTGGAAGGTCGATTTAATGTCGATGGGAGGTCGATTGGTAGACGATGAGAGGTCAGTGGGAGATCGGTGTGGGGTCGGTGTGAGTTTGATGTGAGGTCGATGTGAGGTCGATGTGAGGGTGGTGTGAGGTCGGTGTGAGGTCGATGTGAGGTCGATTTGAGGTTGATGTGAAGTCGATGTAAGGTCGATGTGAGGTCGATGCGAGGTTGTTGGGAGGTCGAAGTGATGTCGGTGGGAAGTCGATTGGAGGTGGATGAGAGGTCGATTTGAGGTCGGTGGGAGGTCGAGGTGAGGTCGAAGTGAGGTCGAAGTCAGTTCAAAAGGAGGTCGGTGTGAGGTCGGTGGGAGGTCGATGGGAGTGTATGTGAGGTCCATGGAGGGCGATTGGAGGTCGAAGTGAGTTCGATTGGAGGTCGATGTGAGGTTTGTGAAAGGTCGATTGGAGGTTGATGGGAGGTCGATGGGTGGTCGATGAGATGTCGGTTGGTTGTCGGTGTAAGGTCTATGTGAGGTCGATGTGAGGTCGATGTTAGGTCGATGTGAGTTCGATGTGAGGTCGAATTGAGGTCGAAGTGAGGTCACAGGGAGGTTGATGTGAGGTTGGAATGAGGTCGGTTGGATTTCAGTGGGCGGTCGTTGGGAGGTCGATGGGATGTCTATGTCATTTCGGTGGGAGGTCGAAGTGATGTAGGTGGGAAGTCGATGGTCGGTCAATGGGAGGTGGCTGGGAGGTCAGTGGGAGGTTGAGGGAGGTCGGTATGAGGTCAATAGGATTTCAGTAATCGGTCGGTGGGAGTTCGATGGGAGGTCGAAGTGATGTCGGTGGGCTGTCGATGGGAGGTCCATGGGAGGTCGGTGGGAGGTTTGTGGGAGGTTTGTGGGAGGTTTGTGTGAGGTCGGTGGGAGGTCGATTGGAGTTTATGTGAGGTCGGTGGGAGGTCGATTGGAGGTCGAAGGAAGGTTAATGTGAGGTCGTTGAGAGGTTGATGTGAGGTCTATGGGAGGTTGATTGGAGGTCGTGGGGAGGTCGATTGGTAGTCGATGAGAGGTCGGTGCCAGGTCGGTGTTAGGTCCGTGTGAGGTCGATGTGTGGTCGATGTGAGGTCGATGTGAGGTCGATGTGAGGTCGATGTGAGGTCGATGTGATGTCGATGTGAGGTCGATGTGAGGTTGATGTGAGGTCAGTGTGGGGTCGATGTTAGGTCGATTTGAAGTTAAAGTGAGTTCGATGTGAGGTCGATGTGAGATCGGTGGGAGGTCGTTGGGAGGTCGAAGAGATGTATGTGTGAAGTCGATTGGAGGTCGATGTGAGGTCGATTTTACAACGGTGGGAGGTCGATGTGAGGTTGAAGTGAGGTCAAAGTGAGGTCACAGGGAGGTCGGTGTGAGTTCGGTGGGTGGTCGATTGGAGTTTATGTGAGGTCGGTGGAGGGCGATTGGAGGTCGAAGGGAGGTCGATGGGAGGTCGATGTGAGGTCTGTGGGAGGTCGATGGGAAGTCGATGTTATGTCTATGTAAGTTTAATGTGATGTCGATATGAGGTCGATTTGAAGTTGGTGTGAGGTCGATTAGAGGTCGATGTGAGGTCGATGTGAGGTCGAAGTGAGGTCAATGTGAGGTCGGTGGGAGGTCGTTGAGAGGTTGAAGTGATGTCGATGGGAATTCGATTGGAGGTCGATGTTAGGTCGAATTGAGGTCTATGTCCTGTTGGTGGGAGTTCGAAGTGATGTCTGTGGGAAGTCGATGGGTTGTCGATGGGATGTCGGTTGGAGGTCGGTGTTAGGTCGAATTGAGGTCGAAGTGAGGTCGAAGTGAGGTCACAGGGAGGTCGATGTGAGGTCGGTTAGAGGTCGGTTGGATTTCAGTGGGTGGTCGGTGGGAGGTCAATAGGATTTCTACGTCCTGTCGGTTGGAGGTCGAAGTCATGTCGGTGGAAAGTCGTTGGGCGGTCGATGGGAGATCGGTGGGAGGTCGGTTGGAGGTCAGTGGGAGGTTGGGGGAAAGTCGGTATGAAGTCGATATATTTCAGTAGTCGGTCGGTGGGAGGTCAATGGGAGGTCGAAGTGATGTCGGTGGGCAGTCGATGTGAGGTCGATGGGAGGTCGGTGGGAGGTTTGTGGGAGGTCGGTGGGCAGTCGATTGGAGGTTGGGGGAAGATCGGTATGAAGTCGATATGATTTCAGTAGTCGGTCGGTGGGAGGTCAATGGGAGGTCGAAGTGATGTCGGTGGGCAGTTGATGGGAGGTCGGTTGGAGGTTTGTGGGAGGTCGGCTGGAGGTCGGTGGGCAGTTGATTGGAATTCAATTGGAGGTCGGTGGGAGGTTTGTGGGAGTTTGGTCGGAGGTCGGTGGGAGGTCGATTGGAGTTTATGTGAGGTCGTTGGGAGGTCGATTGGAGGTTGAATGGAAGTTGATGTGAGGTCGATGGGAGGTCGATGTGAGGTCGGTGTGAGGTCAGTGTGAGGTCGATGTGAGGTCGATGTGAGGTCAATGTGAGGTCGATGTGAGGTCGGTGTGAGGTCAATGTGAGGTCGATGTGAGGTCGATTTGAGGTTGAAGTGAGGTCGATGTGAGGTCGATATTAGGTCGATGTGAGGTCGGTGGGAGGTCGTTGGGAGGTCGAAGTGATGTCGGTGGGAATTCGATTGAAGGTCGGTGTGAGGTCGTTTTGAGGTCGAAGTGAGGTCGAAGTGAGATCACAGGCAGGTCAGTGTGAGATTGGTGGGAGGTCGATTAGAGTTTATGTGAGGTCGGTGGAGCGCAATTGGAGGTCGAAGGGAGGTCGATGGGATGTCGATGTGAGGTCTGTGGGAGGTCGATTGGAGGTCGATGGGAGGTCGATGGGTGGTCGATGAGAGGTCGGTTGGTTGTCGATGTGAGGTCGATGTTAAAACGATGTGAGGTCGATGTGAGGTCGAATTGAGGTCGAAGTGAGGTCGAAGTGAGGTCACATGGAGGTTGATGTGAGGTCGTAATGAGGTCGGTCGGATTTCAGTTGGCGGTCGATGTGATGTCTATGTCCTATCGGTGGGAGGTCGAAGTGATGTCGGTGGGAAGACGTTGGGAGGTCGATGGGAGGTCGCTGGGAGGTCGGTGGGAGGTTGGGGGAGGTCGGTATGAGATCGATAGTATTTCAGTAGTTAGTTGGTGAGAGTTCGAAGTCGAAGTGATGTCGGTGGGTAGTTGATGGGAGGTCGATGGGAGGTTTGTAGGAGGTTGGTGTGAGGTCAGTGGGAGGTCGATTTGAGTTTATGTGATTTCGGTGGGAGGTCGATTGGAGGTCGAAGGGAGGTTAATGTGAGGTTGATGGGAGGTGGATGTGAGGTCTGTGGGAGGTCGATTAAAGGTCGATGGGAGGTCCATTGGTAGTCGATTAGAGGTCGTTGTGAGGTCGGTGTGAGGTCGATGTGAGGTCGATGTATGGTCGATGTGAGGTTGATGTGAGGTCAGTGTAAGGTCGATGTGAGGTCGATGTGAGGTTGATGTGAGGTCGATTTGAGGTTAAAGTGAGGTCGATGTGAGATTGATGTGAGATCTGTGGGAGATCGTTGGGAGGTCGATTGGATGTCGGTGGGAAGTCGATTGGAGGTCGATGTGAGGTCAATTTTAAGTCGGTGGGAGGTCGATGTGATGTCGAAGTGAGTTCGAAGTGAGGTCACAGGGAGGTCGGTTTGTGGTCGGTGGGTGGTCGATTGGAGTTTATGTGAGGTTGTCGGAGGGCGATTGGAGGTCGAAGGGAGGTCGGTTGGAGGTCGATGTGTGGTCTGTGGGAGGTCAATTGGAGGACGATGGGAGGTCGATGGGTGGTCGATGAGAGGTCGGTGGGTGTTCGGTGTAGGGTCGGTGTGACGTCGATGTGCGGTCGATGTTAGGTCGATGTGAGATCGATGTGAGGTCGATGTGAGGTCGATATGAGGTCGATGTTAAGTCGGTGTGAGGTCGATGTGAGGTCAATGTGAGGTTGATATGAGGTCGATGTGAGGTCAATGTAAGGTCGGTGGGAAGTCGATTCGGGGTCGATGTTAGGTAGAATTGAGGTCGAAGTGAGGTTGAAGTGAGGTCACAGGGAGGTCGATGTGAGGTCGGTTTGAGGTCTGTTGAATTTCAGTGACTGGTCGTTTTGAGGTCGATGGGAGGTCTATGTCCTGTCGGTGGGAGTTCGATGGGAGGTAGAAGTGATGTCGGTGGGCAGTCTATAGGAGGTTGATGGGAGGTCGGTGGGAGGTTTGTGGGAGTTCGATTAAAGGTCGATAGGAGGTCGATTGGTAGTCGATTAGAGGTCGGTGTGAGGTCGTTGGGAAGTCGATTGAAGGTCGATGGGAGTTCGAATGATGGTCGATGT
>CAXITT010000773.1:46558-68204 GCA_964033795.1 Lymnaea stagnalis
GACGTAGCATCAGCCTCCAGATTAAACCTAACCCTAACACACGTTAACTCTACCCTTATCACTTGTAAATCTGTAAAATGCTAGTTATTTATGACAATACAAAGTCTTGATTTAGAAACGTTAATCACTGAATTTACCTTTTTATCACATGTCCTTGACTCTGGTGTGCAGGTCAAACACTTTAGATACATTCATCTGTGCCATCGTTGGACTATCGACTTACCTTGACATTCTGAAAAATTTATTTATATTGTATAAGATTTGAGTTAATATTTCATTGCTTTTTCAAAAAAAAATTATAATTAAATTAATAGTTCTTTTGTTGTTACTTTTTTCAATTTTTAGAGTAAATTTCTTTGATGACGATTATATCTTTAATTACATTTCAATGTTTTTGTTATGTCATTTATGGGTTACTAAGGCCGTTATTGAAAACACTTTGTGTTACTGAAAGCATTATTGCAAACACTTTGTGTTACTAAGGCCATTATTGCAAAACCTTTGTGTTTCTAAGACCATTATAGCAAACGCTTAGTGTTAGTAAGATACTTATTGTAAACACTTTGTGCTACCAACGCCATTATTGCAAACACTGTTTGCTACTAAGACCATTATTGCAAACACTTCATGTTACTTAGGTCATTATTGCAAAAACGTTGTGTTACTAAGACCATTATTGCAAACACTTTGTGCTACGTAGACCATTATTGCAAACACAAAATCTGTTCTTTTAAGATATAAATGAAATTAATTTATATAGTTTGTAGAGACCCGCTGGTCCTCACCTTTATGACACCCACTGAATCACACTCGCTCCATTGCCACCCCACGTGATATTACATAATTAGGCTTGGCCTTACACCAATCACAATGACACAGTTAACAATGGAAATTAACCTGGTCACCTTGACCATGACTCAGCTTAAACAATGCGCGTCTCGCCTTCGCGTCAGACGCGAAGCTTGGATGCAGGACAGGACTCCAAACTTAGAGTATATATTAAAGGGTCCCATCATTGATCGCCCTCTTTCATCTGAAGTTTGTCACTCAGCAGAGCCTGGCTAGTTAATGTATTGTGATAAAGTTTGTTTATCCAGAAATTAACTAGGTTCATATTGTTAGTTTTCATATGTTTGTAGTTTTATTAAGAACTGTTAGGATTATAGTTACTGTTAGATTATGATTGATTATTTATAATATGGTTTGATTTTAATTCTTAGTTATGTCTTATGCGTTGTATTCGTTATTCTCATTTCTAACCTTCAGTTGGAAGCTAGTACAGTTAGCAGAGCTAGTAACAGTTAGTACCGCTGGTACCAGTAGGCTTGATTTCAAGTCAGTATAGTTGAGCTCATTTAAACTTAGTACAGTTGAGTTGAGTACAGTTCAGTACAGTAGACCATAGTACAGTATGTATAATCTGGTATACCGTAGCGTATAGACCGCTCCGTGCAGTTGAGTCAGTTAGTGGAGTCGGTGGTTTAGAGTCAGACTAATCAAAAGAACCAAGTGTATGTTAGACCTTCTTCTTCTTCTTCTGCTATAGCTTAAGGGCCCACGATCAATTTATTGATCATTTTGGCTCCTATGCATGTAGATGGGATTTACAATGTTTCTGTTAATGGTGTTGATGAGGAAATCATACACTAGGGGTTTGAAGATTTGAGGCAATAGGCACAAATGTGTCTAGTGTTGTCGCCTCAACCGTTCCTTTTGAAAGATTGATCCAGTCCCTGATTGTCTTGGGAAGGAATGAGCAGCTCCTATACTGGCTTCTTGCTGGTATGAGCCTGAATTGCTTGTCATGGCCTCGTCGCTGTCTATGGGGGAGAGGGACGAGTTTCTGTTTAATACTGGAACAGTGGACCAGCCGATTATTTATCTTGTACATCATGGAGAGCCTGGATTGTCGTCGTCGTTTCTCCAATAATGACCAGCCTAGTGTTTCTAGCATGCTGCCAACACTAGAGGTATTCCTGTAGCGGTTTAGACCTACTCGAGACGGTGCATTGACCAGCGAGAGGGTTGTGTGTGTATGTTTGTGTGCCCACCGTTAAAGTGTTAGAGTCTACACCTACCACGTTGTAATGTGAGTGACCAGAGGCCTGTTACTCGTAGTGTGAGTGACCAGAGGCCTGTTACGTCGCAGTGACTAGTGACCAGAGAGAGAGGCCAAACTAACAAGGCTGCTGTGTGTGTTGGACCTGCCTAGTGGACAAGATCGATGATCGCACCTTACTCCATCGACAAAATGTATTAAGTCTATGCATTAGACAGTATAATTAGTCATTGATTTACATGTGTATGTGTGTCGTTAATTCTGTTTATAATTAAACATTTATTTGTGGCCTGAACCATCTGTGTTTCTTAGTATAGTGTGAGTGTTGTTGAAGATTAGGGTGAGTGTGGAGTGAGATAAGTTTAGAGTACTTAATTAGGAAATATAAGTATACTCTAGACATAGCTTTAGTGGCATTATTAATTTACTTAAAGTAAAATAGGAGACCTATAATATAAACACACTCTTCAGAAACCCAAAAGTAACATTTTGGGGGCTGCATAAAAAGGACATTAACATTTGGGGGGGGGGGCATTTTAACATATTTAAACTAATTCATTTTCCATTAATTGTTTTTCAATTTACTTTTAGATAAGAAACGTTTTTCAATAAAACAAATAAGTATATCTTTTTCCATTCCGATCTACATATTTTTTTTCAAGCACATTGAATGCCTGATGGGATTGTAGTGAGCTTTAAAAATATAGGTTATCGGAACAGGGGAGAAAACTAGGGTCGTGAACGCTCGGCGTAGGATGAGCGAAGCCACTGAAATGAGCATAAAAAAAAATTGCTCGTGGTTTCCTCATTACAAACCTCGGTAAAATTCTTGTGTTGGCTTCGTGAACATCTTTACCAGCCTCTGTGCTCTGGGGGGTTAGGTTGAACCACAGACCCACCAAGATGAATTTATGACACTTTTAGATTGCATGCAATGCTGTGCTCTCAAGAAGCCGTCTTGTGATATTGAGTGACCTATTTCACATACAAGTCTTGATATTAAACATTTTTAGCAAATGCGTGCTATATTTATTTTACAGAAATTTTTAAGCTTAATACTGATAAAATTAAACAGAAAAGAAAGAATAAAGATAATTTACTTTCTAATGCATCTCAACAGTTATTTGAATTATTATTATATATATATATATATAGAACTATATATATATATATATATATACACACATATACACACACATATATATATTTATATATATATATTTATAATATTTAGTATATCTCGAAACGGGCCTAGGTTAATTAAATATATAATATTTAGTATATCTCAAGCCGCTATTAAAATTATTATACATACACGTACCATTTAATATATCTTAAAACGTTATTATAATTATATATATATATATATATATATATATATATATATATATATATATATATATGAGAGGAACACATACTTTATTTGGCCCTCATTGTATGAGTGACTAAGACTTTTAGATGGCCCACATTGTATAAGTAAAAAAGACTTTTAGATTGCACTCATTGTATAATTGAAAAATAATTTGAGATCGCATTCATTTTAGGTGAAACTAACACTTTTAGATGGCCCTCATTGTATGAGTAACTAAGACTTTTAGATATCTTACATTGCATGAGTGACTAAGACGTTTACATGGCCCTCATTGTATGTGTAACAAGGACAGTTAGATTGCCCTCATTGTATGAGTAAAAAAGACTTTCAGATTGCATTCATTTCATGAGTAAATAAGACTTTTGGATGGCCCTCATTGTATGTGTAACAAAGACTTTAGATGGACCTCATTGTATGAGTAACTTAGACATTTAGATGGCCCTCATGTTACAATCATTTTTGCGCCTAGGATTAAAATCATTTTCCGCCTAGGTTTTCAATCATTTTCCGAGTACAGTTGCAAATCATTTTCCAACAACTGCATAGCATTCCGACTTGATATTGAGCAAAGATATTATTTGTATTGATGAAAGTTCAATTTTTTTTAAAAAACAAAAGTGGTATAGTTATAATTCATTTATACTTCATATTTCTTTGAAAACAAAAGTGATATAATTCATAAACCTTCATATTTCTTTTTAAAAAAAAGTGATATAGTTCATTATACTTTATATGTCTTTTAAACAAAAGGGATATAGTTCATTATACTTCATATGTCTTTTAAACAAAAGTGATATATTTCACTATACTTTATATGTCTTTTTAAACAAAAGTGATAGATTTCATTATACTTTATATGTCTTTTTAAACAAAAGTGATAGATTTCATTATACTTTATATGTCTTTTTAAACAAAAGTGATAGATTTCACTATACTTTATATGTCTTTTTAAACAAAAGTGATAGATTTCATTATACTTTATATGTCTTTTAAAACAAAAGTGATAGATTTCACTATACTTTATATGTCTTTTTAAACAAAAGTGATAGATTTCATTATACTTTATATGTCTTTTAAAACAAAAGTGATAGATTTCACTATACTTTATATGTCTTTAAACAAAAGTGATAGATTTCATTATACTTTATATGTCTTTTTAAACAAAAGTGATAGATTTCACTATACTTTATATGTCTTTTTAAACAAAAGTGATAGATTTCATTATACTTTATATGTCTTTTAAAACAAAAGTGATAGATTTCACTATACTTTATATGTCTTTTTAAACAAAAGTGATAGATTTCATTATACTTTATATGTCTTTTAAAACAAAAGTGATAGATTTCATTATACTTTATATGTCTTTTAAAACAAAAGTGATAGATTTCATTATACTTTATATGTCTTTTAAAACAAAAAATATAGATTTCATTATACTTTATATGTCTTTTAAAACAAAAGTGATAGAGTTCATTATACTTTATATGTCTTTTAAAACAAAAGTGATAGATTTCACTATACTTTATATGTATTTTAAAACAAAAGTGATTGATTTCACTCTGCTTTATATGTCTTTTAAAACAAAAGTGATAGCTTTCATTATACTTTATATGTATTTTAAAACAAAAGTGATAGATTTCTTTATACTTTATATGTCTTTTAAAACAAAAGTGATAGAGTTCATTATACTTTATATGTCTTTTAAAACAAAAGTGATATATTTCATTATACTTTATATGTCTTTTAAAACAAAAGTGATAGATTTCATTATACTTTATATGTCTTTTAAAACAAAAGTGATAGATTTCATTATACTTTATATGTCTTTTAAAACAAAAGTAATAGATTTCATTATACTTTATATGTTTTTTTAAAAAAAAGTGATAGATTTCATTATACTTTATATGTCTTTTAAAACAAAAGTGATAGATTTCACTATACTTTATATGTCTTTTTAAACAAAAGTGATAGATTTTATTATACTTTATATGTCTTTTAAAACAAAAGTGATAGAGTTCATTATACTTTATATGTCTTTTAAAACAAAAGTGATATATTTCATTATACTTTATATGTCTTTTAAAACAAAAGTGATAGATTTCATTATACTTTATATGTCTTTTTAAACAAAAGTGATAGATTTTATTATACTTTATATGTCTTTTAAAACAAAAGTGATAGATTTCACTATACTTTATATGTCTTTTAAAACAAAAGTGATAGATTTTATTATACTTTATATGTCTTTTAAAACAAAAGTGATATATTTCATTATACTTTATATGTCTTTTAAAACAAAAATGATAGAGTTCACTCTGCTCAAGTTTTAGTAAATGAAAAATGTCGCCCCAAATATTTCGGACATCATTAAATAAAATTCATGTAGTTTATAAAAAAAAAAAAAGGTGTTTTTTTTTCAAATGACTTGTTCTCAGATTTTAGGCTAGTTTAACCCTAACCCTTGACTCAAACCCTATCCGCTAACACTAACCCTAACCCTAGCCCTAACCCTTACCCAATTTTTCAAATTTTGGGATTTTAGATAGACAAAATACATCTTAAGTCGAAAAGAATGGTTTCTTTTTCTTCTAAAACAATTCCTCTTCAAAATCGTATGTTTTGAATAAATGTATTTTTAAAAAGTAAGCTTGAAAAAGTAGAAGACGCAGCTTACACCATGCAATATAAAACTGATGCCAGTGGCGCAGGTTGAATATGGAAGCCCCTCCCATGAAGCTGGTGATTTATGCAGTGGCGTAAATACACGTTTTGCATTCAGGGGCGGACTTTAACTTTGCCCCAATCCTCCACCAGCCCCCCCCCCCCCCTTTTAAATTTTTTTAAATACCAAATGAAGTATTCATTTAAAAAAAAAAAACGAAAAAGTTTCGGGGACTGTAAAGGAGGAAGAGCAAAAGTTGAGAGGTTAGTGTTAGGGTTAGGGTTAGGAAAAGCCATAGAATAGTTGAGAGCTTTGGGTTAGGAGGAGGCAGAGAACAGTTTAGAGCCTAGGGTTGAGGTGATGAGAAGGGTGAGCAAAAGTTGAGAGCTTAGGGTTAGGGTGAGGAGGAGGAAGATCAAAAGTTGAAAGCTTAGTTTCCGAGTTAGGAGGAGGCAGAGAATATTTGAAAGCTTAGTTTCCGAGTTAGGAAGAGGCAGAGAATAGTTGAAAGCTTAGTTTTAGGAGGCGGCAGAACAAAACTTAAGAGCTTAGGTTTAGGATTAGGAGAAGGCAAAACAATGTTGAGGGCTTAGAGTTAGGGTCAAGAGGAGGCAGAACAAATGTTGAGAGCTTAGAGTTAAGGCCAAGAGAAGGCAGAGCAAATGTTGAAAGCTTAGAGTTAAGGCCAAGAGGAGGCAGAGCAAATGTTGAAAGATTAGAGTTAAGGCCAAGAGGAGGCAGAGCAAATGTTGAGAGCTTAGAGATAAAGTTGAGAGGCGGCAAAGCAAAATTTTAGAGTTAGCGGTTAGGGTTAGGAGGAGGCCGAAGACAAGTTGAAAACTTAGGGTTAGGAGGAGGCAAAAGAAAATTTGAGAGCTTAGGGTTACGGTTAGGAGGAGGCAAAAGAAAATTTGAGAGCTTAGGGTTACGGTTAGGAGGAGGCAGAGGAAAAGTTGAGAGCTTAGGGTTACGGTTAGGAGGAGGCAGAAGAAAAGTTGAGAGCTTAGGGTTAGGGTTATGAGGAGGCAGAAGAAAAGTTGAGAGCTAAGGGTTAGGGTTAGGAGGAGGCAAAGCAATGGTTGAGAGCTAAGGGTTAGGGTTAGGAGGAGGCAAAGCAATGGTTGAGAGTGCTCCCAAACGGGTTAGGGTTAGGAGGAGGCAAAGCAATGGTTGAGAGCTTAGGGTTAGGGTTAGGAGGAGGCAAAGCAATGGTTGAGAGCTTAGGGTTAGGGTTAGGAGGAGGCAAAGCAATGGTTGAGAGCTTAGGGTTAGGGTTAGGAGGAGGCAAAGCAATGGTTGAGAGCTTAGGGTTAGGGTTAGGAGGAGGCAAAGCAATGGTTGAGAGCTTAGGGTTAGGGTTAGGAGGAGGCAAAGCAATGGTTGAGAGCTTAGGGTTAGGGTTAGGAGGAGGCAAAGCAATGGTTGAGAGCTTAGGGTTAGGGTTAGGAGGAGGCAAAGCAATGGTTGAGAGCTTAGGGTTAGGGTTAGGAGGAGGCAAAGCAATGGTTGAGAGCTTAGGGTTAGGGTTAGGAGGAGGCAAAGCAATGGTTGAGAGCTTAGGGTTAGGGTTAGGAGGAGGCAAAGCAATGGTTGAGAGCTTAGGGTTAGGGTTAGGAGGAGGCAAAGCAATGGTTGAGAGCTTAGGGTTAGGGTTAGGAGGAGGCAAAGCAATGGTTGAGAGCTTAGGGTTAGGGTTAGGAGGAGGCAAAGCAATGGTTGAGAGCTTAGGGTTAGGGTTAGGAGGAGGCAAAGCAATGGTTGAGAGCTTAGGGTTAGGGTTAGGAGGAGGCAAAGCAATGGTTGAGAGCTTAGGGTTAGGGTTAGGAGGAGGCAAAGCAATGGTTGAGAGCTTAGGGTTAGGGTTAGGAGGAGGCAAAGCAATGGTTGAGAGCTTAGGGTTAGGGTTAGGAGGAGGCAAAGCAATGGTTGAGAGCTTAGGGTTAGGGTTAGGAGGAGGCAAAGCAATGGTTGAGAGCTTAGGGTTAGGGTTAGGAGGAGGCAAAGCAATGGTTGAGAGCTTAGGGTTAGGGTTAGGAGGAGGCAAAGCAATGGTTGAGAGCTTAGGGTTAGGGTTAGGAGGAGGCAAAGCAATGGTTGAGAGCTTAGGGTTAGGGTTAGGAGGAGGCAAAGCAATGGTTGAGAGCTTAGGGTTAGGGTTAGGAGGAGGCAAAGCAATGGTTGAGAGCTTAGGGTTAGGGTTAGGAGGAGGCAAAGCAATGGTTGAGAGCTTAGGGTTAGGGTTAGGAGGAGGCAAAGCAATGGTTGAGAGCTTAGGGTTAGGGTTAGGAGGAGGCAAAGCAATGGTTGAGAGCTTAGGGTTAGGGTTAGGAGGAGGCAAAGCAATGGTTGAGAGCTTAGGGTTAGGGTTAGGAGGAGGCAAAGCAATGGTTGAGAGCTTAGGGTTAGGGTTAGGAGGAGGCAAAGCAATGGTTGAGAGTGCTCCCAAACGGGTTAGGGTTAGGAGGAGGCAAAGCAATGGTTGAGAGCTTAGGGTTAGGGTTAGGAGGAGGCAAAGCAATGGTTGAGAGCTTAGGGTTAGGGTTAGGAGGAGGCCAAGCAATGGTTGAGAGCTAAGGGTTAGGGTTAGGAGGAGGCCAAGCAATGGTTGAGAGCTAAGGGTTAGGGTTAGGAGGAGGCCAAGCAATGGTTGAGAGCTAAGGGTTAGGGTTAGGAGGAGGCCAAGCAATGGTTGAGAGCTTAGGGTTAGGGTTAGGAGGAGGCCAAGCAATGGTTGAGAGTGCTCCCAAACGGGTGAGGGTTAGGAGGAGGCAAAGCAATGGTTGAGAGCTTAGGGTTAGGGTTAGGAGGAGGCCAAGCAATGGTTGAGAGCTTAGGGTTAGGGTTAGGAGGAGGCCAAGCAATGGTTGAGAGCTAAGGGTTAGGGTTAGGAGGAGGCCAAGCAATGGTTGAGAGCTAAGGGTTAGGGTTAGGATGAGGCCAAGCAATGGTTGAGAGCTAAGGGTTAGGGTTAGGAGGAGGCCAAGCAATGGTTGAGAGCTAAGGGTTAGGGTTAGGAGGAGGCCAAGCAATGGTTGAGAGTTAAGGGTTAGGGTTAGGAGGAGGCCAAGCAATGGTTGAGAGTTAGGGGTAGGAGGAGGCCAAGCAAGGGTTGAGAGTTAGGGGTAGGAGGAGGCCAAGCAATGGTTGAGAGGTAGGGTTAGGAGGAGGCCAAGCAATGGTTGAGAGTTAGGGTTAGGAGGAGGCCAAGCAATGGTTGAGAGTTAGGGTTAGGAGGAGGCCAAGCAATGGTTGAGAGTTAGGGTTAGGAGGAGGCAATGCAATGGTTGAGAGCTTAGGGTTAGGGTTAGGAGGAGGCAATGCAATTGTTGAGTGCTTAGGGTTAGGGTTAGGAGGAGGCCAAGCAATGGTTGAGAGTTAGGGTTAGGAGGAGGCAAAGCAATGGTTGAGAGTTAGGGTTAGGAGGAGGCCAAGCAATGGTTGAGAGTGCTCCCAAACGAAAGTTTCACATCCTAAAATTGTTGAATGAATTTTTGCACATACCTGAATTTAGTTATGTTTTTGTAGGAGAGCAAAAGAAAGATATACACATATGATATACTAATATGATTAACTAATATGATTAACTAATATGATTAACTAATATGATATACAAATATGATATACTAATATGATTAACTAATATGATATACAAATATGATATACTAATATGATTAACTAATATGATATACAAATATGATTAACTAATATGATATACAAATATGATATACTAATATGATTAACTAATATGATTAACTAATATGATATACTAATATGATTAACTAATATGATATACAAATATGATATACTAATATGATTAACTAATATGATATACAAATATGATTAACTAATATGATATACAAATATGATATACTAATATGATTAACTAATATGATATACAAATATGATATACTAATATGATTAACTAATATGATATACAAATATGATTAACTAATATGATATACAAATATGATATACTAATATGATTAACTAATATGATATACAAATATGATATACAAATATGATTAACTAATATGATATACTAATATGATTAACTAATATGATATACAAATATGATATACTAATATGATTAACTAATATGATATACAAATATGATATACAAATATGATATACTAGTCTGATATACTATTGTTTTTACTAGTTTGATGTAATAATATATATACTAGTATGATAAACTGTTATGTTATACTTATATCTTATACTAATAGGGCATACTAATATCATATACTAGAGTTACATGAAATATATTAGACTAGTATGATTTAATAAAACAATAATATGATATATTAATATGATATACTAGTAACCTATACTATTATAATATAATAGTACGATATAATACTATTACATATTGATATTGTATACTAATAATATGTACTAATATTATTACCAATATGTTTTCTATTTATACGTTTCTTAAAGTTTCTTCTAGATTATCTAGAAGCTTCGGTTATTTTGTATAAAGCCGTTTAAAAATTATATGAATGCCTACATTATGTTTCTAATGTCACCATAACTTTCAATGATTATATGAATGCCTTTATTATATTTCTAATGTCACCATAACTTTTAATAATTATATGAATATCTTTATTATGTTTCCAATGGGTAGATGGGACTCGTTAACCTTGTATGGCAACCCATCTAAGAGAGGGCAACTCTGAAATCAAACCCGGAGATGGAGTCCCGAAAGGCGGATAACATTGATACAATGAAACATTCCGACAACTCTTGCGATGTCACTGGTGCCAAGCTGTATCGTCCAATGATGTTCCCTTAGGTTACCCAGAGGCGAGGAGAGAGGCTATTTGCTGTTGGGAACCAGCTTATAATTCTTGAAGCATAATCCCAGGCCATGTGGATTTCACCCTCCGAAGCCCACTCCATCGTCATATTGTGACGGACGGATGCCAGTGAGTGAATGTAGCCATAACTTTTAATGATTATATGAATCCCTTTATTATGTTTCTAATGTCACCATAACTTTTAATGACTTTATGAATCCCTTTATTATGTTTCTAATGTCACCATAACTTTTAATGATTATATGAATCCCTTTATTTTGTTTCTAATGTCACCATAACTTTTAATGATTATATGAATGCCTTTATTATGTTTCTAATGTCACCATAACTTTTAATGATTATATGAATGCCTTTATTATGTTTCTAATGTCACCATAACTTTCAATGGTTATATGAATCCCTTTATTATGTTTCTAATGTCACCATAACTTTCAATGGTTATATGAATGCCTTTATTATGTTTCTAATGTCATCATAACTTTCAATGGTTATATGAATGCCTTTATTATGTTTCTAATGTCATCATAACTTTCAATGTTTATATGAATCCCTTTATTATGTTTCTAATGTCACCATAACTTTCAATGTTTATATGAATCCCTTTATTATGTTTCTAATGTCACCATAACTTTCAGTGATTTTCATCGAAAGTAATGCAATTAGATTTAAGATTTTTTATTTTTTTATTTCCAAAAGTTCCGAATTAATCCGGCCTAATCTATAAACATAAAGAAAGTATAATCTTGTACGGCATTGATGGATCTTCGCCAAAGTTTGCCCCTTATCTTGGGGTTAATTTTAAATGGACCTCATGAAACAAGATGCTACTGGGAAGCGGGAACCCAACAGAGAATGAGTGTCATAGGAAAATGGGATACAAGTTGGAACGAGACCCCAAAGGAGAACGGTATTTCTACGTGGAATGTGAACTCACAGAGAACCAGATCCCAGCGTGTAACGGGATCATGACAGGTAACGGGATAACTGTGAATGGACCCATCCGAGGAATAGCATAACAACAAGGAACGGTATCCCATAGAGAAATAGTATCCAATTAGATCCCATAGGGAATTAGATCCTATTGGGTAATGAAAACCCCGACGGGGAACGGGATCTCACTGGGAAAGGGATCTAATCAGGGAACGGGATCCACTGGGTGAAAGCGATCCCAACGGGGAACAGACCCGAATGGGGAATCTGGCTATAACAAGTAAAGTTTTTTTGTTTCTTTTTGTAAGAGAAATATACTCTTTAATTTGTTTTACGTTACCGTTATGTTTATTACGGGTTCCTTTATTTTAAATTTAAATAAAAGACAATAATTGTTTTTTTTTTAAAAATCCGACTGCAAAACCGAGCAACGCCGGGTATATTGGCTAGTAGGCGTCTTAATGAATAATTGCGCCCTCTTATATTGGCGGTTGTCACTTTGACACGGCACTGGACTTTAACTCGCTAACCCTAATCCTTACCCTAACACGGCACTGGACTTTAACACATTCCGTTTCAAAAAATTAAATTAACGACTTAAAGTCCCGGAATCTAAGTCCGGCAACAACGATATTCTCATCATCATTACCGGTAACTGGATACGGGTAATGGCTCCATTTCAAAAGATTTCCTCTTCCTGTTCGCATGTGCGCTTTCGCTTAAAGCCCGTCTCTTTGATAGGAGGGCACCTGATGGGAGAGAGGAAGGGCTCGGCTCGCTTTTAGACTCTCGGATCTCCTCGTTTCCCTTCCAGCATCTTTGTTTCCTGCCGTCGTGTTTACACTAATGTGTGTTAACAAAAGTATAAAATTTAGCTGACGGTAAATGTCAAACGGTCGGATGGTATTTGGATATGAGAAACTGGTTGAAATTTGACACTTCTAGAATTTTGTGTATGATATAGCCCTAAAAAGGAGGGGGGGGGTGACTTGTGTATGATATAACACTACAGAAATATGTCTTGTATATGATATAGCTCTACGGTGGCGTGACTTGTATGTGATATAACACTACAAGGGCAGTTCTTGTTTATAATATGAAACTACAGGGGTATCTCTTGTATATGATATAACACAGCAGGGGCATGTCTTGTATATGAATTAACACAACAGCGGCATGTTTTTTATATGATATGACTCTACAGGGGCATGTTTTGTATATGATATGACTCTACAGGGGCATCTCTTGTATACGAATTAACACTACAGGGGCATGTCTTGCATATGCTATGACTTTACAAGGGCATGTCTTGTATATGATATAACACAACAGGGACATGTCTTGTATATGATATGACTCTACAGAGGCATCTCTTGCATATGATATAAAACAACAGTGGCATGTCTTGTATATGAATTAACACTACAGGGCATGTCTTGTATATTATATAACACAACAGGGACATGTCTTGTATATGATATAACACAACAGGGACATGTCTTGTATATGATATAACACAACAGGGACATGTCTTGTATATGATATAACACAACAGGCACATGTCTTGTATATGATATAACACAACAGGGACATGTCTTGTATATGATATAACACAACAGGGACATGTCTTGTATATGATATAACACAACAGGGACATGTCTTGAATATGATATAACACAACAGGGACATGTCTTGTATATGATATAACACAACAGTGGCATGTCTTGTATATGAATTAATATTACAGGGCATGTCTTGAATATGATATGACTCTACAGGGGCATGTCTTGTATATGATATGACTCTACAGTGGCACCTCTTGTATATGACATGGCTCTACAGGGGCACCTCTTGTATATGATATGGCTCTACAGGGGCATTGATTGTATATGATTTAACACTACAGGGGCATGTCTTGTATATGATATGACTCTACAGGGGCACCTCTTGTATATGCTATGACTCTACAGGGGCATGTCTTGTATAAGATATAACACTACAGGGGCATGTCTTGTATATGATATGACACTACAGGTGCATGTCTTGTATATGATATAACACTACAGGGGCATGTCTTGTATAAGATATAACACTACAGGGACATTACTTGTACATTATATGATTCAACATGGGCATTGCTTGCATTTTATGATATAACACTACAGGGCATGTCTTTTATATGATATGACTCTACAGGGGCATGTCTTGTATAAGATATAACACCACAGGGACATTGCTTGTATATAATATGACTCTACAGGGGCATGTCTTGCATAAGATATAACTCTACAGGGGCATGTCTTGTATATGCCGTGGCTCTACAGGGGCGTGTCTTTTATATGGTATTACTCTACAGGGGCATATCTTGTGTGTATTATAAGGTCTGGTTTGTGTTCGATGTAAATCTACTGAAGGGGAGGGAGTATGTATGATGTAAATATACTATAAGGGAGGGGGCATGTATAATATGACACTAAGAGGCGGGTTGACTATTATAACTCAACGGGAAGAAGGCAATGGCTTGTGTATGATGTAACTCTACGGGGAAGGAAGATAATCTTGTTTCTAATGTAACTCTACGGGGAGGGGAGAGTATCTTGTGTATGATGTAACTCTACAGGGAAGGAATAATGATCTTGTTTAAAATGTTACTCTACGGGGAGGGGAGAAGATCTTGTTTAACTCTATGGGGAGGTGGGATTTTAAATGTAATTATCTTAGGAGTAGGCATGTTTGATGTAAGTCTATGGGGAGTAGGCATGTTTGATTGTAAGTCTATGGGGAGTAAGCTTGTTTGATGTAAGTCTATGGGCAGTAGGCATGTTTGATGTAAGTCTATGGGGAGTAGGCATGTTTGATGTAAGTCTATGGGGAGTAGGCATGGTTGATGTAAGTCTATGGGGAGTAGGCATGTTTTATGTAAGTCTATGAGGAGTAGGCATGTTTGATGTAAGTCTATGGAGAGTAGGCATGTTTGATGTAAGTCTATGGGGAGTAGGCATGTTTGATGTAAGTCTATGGGGAGTAGGCATGTTTGATGTAAGTCTATGGGCAGTAGGCATGTTTGATGTAAGTCTATTGGGAGTAGGCATATTTGATGTAAGTCTATGGACAGTAGGCATATTTGATGTAAGTCTATGGGGAGTAGGCATATTTGATGTAAGTCTATGGGGAGTAGGCATGTTTGATGTAAGTCCATGGGTTTATCTTGTGAAAAACATTGTTTTTTTAAATCCTCTTTTCTTTTAAACTTGCTTGGTAAATGGTTTATGTGTGTGTGTGTGTGTAATAATTGATTTATTCAAAAGTTTAATTTTTTTTTCTATCAATTTTTTTGTAAAGTGTGTGTTAGGGTTGAGAGGTTGATTACAATTTCGTTGGAGTACATTGTGTATGGCACCGTTACGCACTTTATAGCATCAGATTCTAACCGAGGTGTGCACGCCAGACGCTTTCAAGATTCT
This sequence comes from Lymnaea stagnalis, assembly GCA_964033795.1. Classification (NCBI taxonomy): domain Eukaryota; kingdom Metazoa; phylum Mollusca; class Gastropoda; family Lymnaeidae; genus Lymnaea; species Lymnaea stagnalis. The sequence continues at coordinate 61,869 of CAXITT010000773.1, forward strand.
CGACTCATCTTACCGCGTGACTTGCGCGCTAGCAGCGAGTTTCATTGAAAACTTGGCTTGGCTTATTTTGAAGACAAAATACCAGTCAAGAGATAGATTACACGAAGGTTATCTTTCCCTTAGGTTGACCTAGTTTTGAATTACTCGTGTAATCTGTTATCTTTTAGTTATTTAAAACGGGTGTTCTTTTTTATGAATTAAAAAAAAAAAAACTAACTAAATAAATATCTACATATGTGTTTCTAAAAAACTCAATCTTAAGGGTATTTTTATTAGTTTTTATTATTTTATTTTCTTTTGTCATTTTGCCTAACCTTGAGATAAGCGTTGCTATTTTGGTGTTAAAGAAAAGTTGTGGGGCTATATGTAGAACTCGTACAGCTTGGGAACAAGCAATTTCAGTTTTAGCTATTTCAATAAAAACACCAGGGCGAAGTTTGAAAACTCCTACTGCGCATGTGTCGAGACTTACAACACGTGGAGACCACGTGACGCTAGTGCGAACATCTTGAAGCGTAAGATCAGAAAAAAGTCAGCTTATATTTGGACTATTATTTGCCAATTCTCGTCTCGACTTGCGGCACTCCACGTCTCGTGGCCGTTCCTATTCACACGGCCACAGTTTATTTGTATATTTGACAGCGGCCGGCCCTTGTTTATTATATGGCTATGTGGCAGAGGGGAGGGGGAAAGGTTGCGCTGCCTATCTCTAGGTATTATATATTGTTCTTTCTGATTCTGCCGATCTCCTTCTCGCGTCTTCTCGAATTGCTAAGGCACTTCATTAATGGATGGCGGTGTGAGAAATGACAATGTTAATAGAAGGGATAGGATAGAGATGGTTGTAACGTTAGAGAGACAGGGAGAGGGATGAGAGAGAGAGAGAGAGAAACGAACGAGGAGAGTTATAAAGGAAGAAACATTGAAACGCATATGGAGAGTAAATGTTAGTGCGCATTTAGGCTTGGAAAGAGAGAGGGACTGAGAGATAAAGAGAAACGACGATAGAGAGAGGGATTGAGAGATAAAGAGAAACGACGATAGAGAGAGGGATTGACGGATGAAGAGAAATGACGATAGCGAGAGGGAATGAGAGATAAAGCGAAACGACGATACGGAGAGGGATTGAGGCATGAAGAGAAATGACGATGTTGTTTGAAAGAGAGAGGGACTGAGAGATAAAGAGAAACGACGATAGAGAGAGGGATTGAGAGATAAAGAGAAACGACGATAGAGAGGGATTGAGAGATAAAGAGAATAGACGATAGAGAGAGGGATTGACAGATAAAGAGAAACGACGATAGAGAGAGGGATTGATAGATAAAGAGAAACAACGATAGAGAGAGGGATTGAGAGATAAAGAGAAACGACGATAGAGAGAGGGGTTGACAGATAAAGAGAAACGATGATAGAGATAGGGATTGAGAGATAAAGAGAAACGACGATAGAGAGAGGGATTGAGAGATAAAAAGAAACGACGATAGAGAGGGGGATTGAGAGATAAAGAGAAACGACGATAGAGAGAGGGATTGAGAGATAAAGAGACACGACGATAAAGAGAGGGAATGAGAGATAAAGCGAAACGACGATAGGGAGAGGGATTGAGGGATGAAGAGAAATGACAATGTTGTTTGAAAGAGAGAGTGACTGAGAGATAAAGAGAAACGACGATAGAGAGAGTGATTGACATATAAAGAGAAACGACGTTAGAGAGAGTGATTGACAGATAAAGAGAAAAGACGATAGATAGAGGGATTGAGAGATAAAGAGAAACGACGATAGAGAGAGGGATTGAGAGATAAAGAGAAACGACGATAGAGAGAGGGATTGAGAGATAAAGAGAAACGACGATAGAGAGAGGGATTGACAGATAAAGAGAAATGACGATAGAGAGAGGGATTGAGGGATGAAGAGAAACGACGATAGAGAGGGGGATTGAGAGATAAAGAGAAACGAGGATAGAGAGAGGGATTGAGAGACAAAGAGAAACGACGATAGAGAGAGGGATTGACAGGTAAAGAGAAATGACGATAGAGAGAGGGATTGAGGGATGAAGAGAAACGACGATAGAGAGGGGGGTTGAGAGATAAAGAGAAATGACGATAGCGAGAGGGATTGACAGATAAAGAGAAACGACGATAGAGAGAGGGATTGAGGGATGAAGAGAAACGACGATAGAGAGAGGGATTGACAGATAAAGAGAAACGACGATAGAGAGAGGGATTGAGGGATGAAGAGAAATGACGATAAAGAGAGGGAATGAGAGATAAAGCGAAACGACGATAGGGAGAGGGATTGAGGGATGAAGAGAAATGACAATGTTGTTTGAAAGAGAGAGTGACTGAGAGATAAAGAGAAACGACGATAGAGAGAGTGATTGACAGATAAAGAGAAACGACGATAGAGAGAGTGATTGACAGATAAAGAGAAACGACGATAGATAGAGGGATTGAGAGATAAAGAGAAACGACGATATAGAGAGGGATTGACAGATAAAGAGAAACGACGATAGAGAGGGGGATTGAGAGATAAAGAGAAACGACGATAGAGAGAGGGATTGACAGATAAAGAGAAACAACGATAGAGAGAGGGATTGACAGATAAAGAGACACGACGATAGAGAGAGGGATTGACAGATAAAGAGAAAAGACGATAGAGAGAGGGATTGAGGGATGAAAAGAAACGACGATAGAGAGGGGGATTGAGAGATAAAGAGAAACGACGATAGAGAGAGGGATTGACACATAAAGAGAAACGACGATAGAGAGGGGGATTGAGAGATAAAGAGAAACGACGATAGAGAGAGGGATTGACAGATAAAGAGAAACGACGATAGAGAGGGGGATTGAGAGATAAAGAGACACGACGATAGAGAGGAGGATTGAGAGATAAAGAGACACGACGATAGAGAGGGGGATTGAGAGATAAAGAGACACGACGAAGCAGTTTATTGCAAGTAATGGTAGGTTGTCAAAAATAATTAGCAGTAGAAATCCGCACATGTTAACAAAGGAATTAAATCACTCTAATAGGAACCAGGCTGAGAGTTCATCAGTGTAACCCTAACCCTAACCCCTAAGCCTAACTCTAATAGGAACCAGGCTGAGAGTTCATCAGTGTAACCCTAACCCTAACCCTAACCCTAACCCCTAACCCAAACCCTAACCCTAACCCCTAACCCTAACCCTAACCCTAACCCTAACCCTAACCCCTAACCCTAACCCTAACCCTAACCCCTAACCCTAACCCTAACCCCTAACCCTAACCCTAACCCTAACCCTAACCAGGCTGAGAGTTCATCAGTGTAACCCTAACCCTAACCCTAACCCTAACCCTAACCCCTAAGACTAACTCTACCAACTTTCTATACTTTCCCAACTTTCCCTAACCCTAACCCTAACCCTAACCCTAACCCTAACCCCTAAGCCTAACTCTAATAGGAACCAGGCTGAGAGTTCAACAGTGTAACCATAACCCTAACCCTAACCCTAACCATAACCCTAACCCTAACCCTAACCCTAACCCTAACCCCTAACCCTTACCCTAACCCTAACCATAACCCTAACCAGGCTGAGAGTTCATCAGTGTAACCCTAACCCTAACCCTAACCCTAACCCCTAAGCCTAACTCTAATAGGAACCAGGCTTAGAGTTCATCAGTGTAACCCTAACCCTAACCCTAACCCTAACCCCTAAGCCTAACTCTAATAGGAACCAGGCTGAGAGTTCATCAGTGTAACCCTAACCCTAACCCTAACCCTAACCCTAACCCCTAAGCCTAACTCTAATAGGAACCAGGCTGAGAGTTCAACAGTGTAACCCTAACCCTAACCCTAACCCTAACCCTAACCCTAAACCCAAACCTAACCCTAACCCTAACCCTAACCCTAACCCTACCCCCTACGCCTAACTCTAACCGGAACCGGGCTGAGAGTTCAACAGTGTACCCCTAACCCTAACCCTAACCCTAACCCTAACCCTAACCCCTAACCCTAACCCTAACCCTAACCATAACCCTAACCAGGCTGAGAGTTCATCAGTGTAACCCTAACCCTAACCCTAACCCTAACCCCTAAGCCTAACTCTAATAGGAACCAGGCTGAGAGTTCATCAGTGTAACCCTAACCCTAACCCTAACCCTAACCCCTAAGCCTAACTCTAATAAGAACCAGGCTGAGAGATCATCAGTCTAACCCTAACCCTAACCCCTAATAACCCTAACCCTAACCCTAACCCTAACCCTAACCCTAACCCTAAAGCCTAACTCTAATAGGAACCAGGCTGAGAGTTCATCAGTGTAACCCTAACCCTAACCCCTAAGCCTAACTCTAATAGGAACCAGGCTGAGAGTTCATCAGTGTAACCCTAACCCTAACCCCTAAGCCTAACTCTAATAGGAACCAGGCTGAGAGTTCATCAGTGTAACCCTAACCCTAACCCCTAAGCCTAACTCTAATAGGAACCAGGCTGAGAGTTCATCAGTGTAACCCTAACCCTAACCCCTAAGCCTAACTCTAATAGGAACCAGGCTGAGAGTTCATCAGTGTAACCCTAACCCTAACCCCTAAGCCTAACTCTAATAGGAACCAGGCTGAGAGTTCATCAGTGTAACCCTAACCCTAACCCCTAAGCCTAACTCTAATAGGAACCAGGCTGAGAGTTCATCAGTGTAACCCTAACCCTAACCCCTAAGCCTAACTCTAATAGGAACCAGGCTGAGAGTTCATCAGTGTAACCCTAACCCTAACCCCTAAGCCTAACTCTAATAGGAACCAGGCTGAGAGTTCATCAGTGTAACCCTAACCCTAACCCCTAAGCCTAACTCTAATAGGAACCAGGCTGAGAGTTCATCAGTGTAACCCTAACCCTAACCCCTAAGCCTAACTCTAATAGGAACCAGGCTGAGAGTTCATCAGTGTAACCCTAACCCTAACCCCTAAGCCTAACTCTAATAGGAACAAGGCTGAGAGTTCATCAGTGTAACCCTAACCCTAACCCCTAAGCCTAACTCTAATAGGAACCAGGCTGAGAGTTCATCAGTGTAACCCTAACCCTAACCCTAACCCTTAAAAGGCTGAGAGTTCATCAGTGTAACCCTAACCCTAACCAGGCTGAGAGTTCATCAGTGTAACGCTAACCCTAACCAGGCTGAGAGTTCATCAGTGTACGATCGATGCCTAATATATTGTTTGATTGGATTTTTAAAAAAAAAGTTTTCTTTATTAGTTGTTTTTTTTAATCACCTATGAATTAACAAGGAAAAAAGAAGTTCATTCCTTTTCAGGAATATTTATTTTTCATTTTTTTTGGTTACCGGAAGTAGGATATCACAGTGATTCTCATTTTTTAGTGGGATTAGAGCCCAGTATCAAACACATGAGTATATAAATATTGTATGAAATGTATCAATATATGCTAGGAAATATTAACTCATTAAATCATCTCTAGGAAAGAAGACAAGAACAAATAACGTGTCACGGTTGAGTCAAATCCGTAAGGAGCATTTGAAAGTTAGCATATTATTATCATTTGATAGCATAAATTAAGAGAACGAACCAGATAGTTTTAATGTCGCAAATTTTCATAAATATTTCTATAAATATGTTGATTATGTTTTATGTGAACCCCTTCAATATAAATCAGTGACCCCTCCTCCTCCCAAACCCTAACCCCTTCAATGTGAATCAGTGACCCCTCCTCCTCCCAAACCCTAACCCCTTCAATGTGAATCAGTGACCCCTCCTTCTCCCAAACCCTAACCCCTTCAATGTGAATCAGTGACCCCTCCTCATCCCGCCTCCTAACCCTAACCCCTTCAATGTGAATCAGTGACACCTCCTCCTCTTTAACCCTAATCCTAACCCCTTCAATGTGAATCAGTGCCCCCCCCCTTCCTCGCTAACCCTAACTCTCCTCCTCCACATCCACCTGTCCCTCCCCAACAAAACGAGTAGCAACAACAAACAAGCAGTCTCTTGCACAAAAATAACAAGATGAAACTTTAGACTTAAGGAGTACCTATTGTACCGGGTAGCAGCTGTCAACCCAAACCCTAACCCTAACACTTGCACAAAACAAACAAGATTAACCTTTAGATTTAAGAAGAACTTATTGTACCGAGTGACAGCTGTCGACCATAACACTAACCTATTGTACGGGTGGCAGCAGTCGACCCTAAGAACCTATTGTACCGTGTGGCAGCTGTCGACCCTAACACTAACCTATTGTACCTTGTGGCAGCTGTCGACCCTAATACTAACCTATTGTACCGTGTGGCAGCTGTCGACCCTAACACTAACCTATTGTACCGTGTGGCAGCTGTCGACCCTAACACTAA